>KK121340.1:129750-192786 GCA_000611955.2 Stegodyphus mimosarum | reverse complement strand
TTTTTAGAAGAATAGAAAAAAAATTACATTTATTAAAAAGAAAAAATGTGAAAAGAAAAAATTTAAATTTACTTTTGGAAGTAAAATACATAATAGGAAAACTGCATTTGTGAAAAAAGAGATGTGGCAAAAAATTATAATAAATATTTTGAAAACAAAATGAAAAATGTAGTAACAACTTGTTTAAAATAAAAAGCGAAAAGGAAAAAAAATAATAAACTTGTAAAAATAAATATTACTTTTGTCAAAAAAAAGTTAAACGTAAAAAAGTTTTTAAAGTAAAAATATGAAAAGCATTAAATAGGAGGAAAAAAATTTGCAAAATAAAAAAGTGAAAAGAAAATGTAAAAATACATTTTCTTCTACGGATTTAAAATTGTGCAAACATTAATTTGCGACAGTAAAATTTATGTTAACAAAAGCAAAACATGTAAATTTAATTTAGTAATATTAAAAATAAATTATTTTTTTTTCGTCAAGAGAGGGCAGCATAAGAGTACCTCTCTAAAAACAATCCCCGTTGCCAATTTTGAAAAAACTAACTTTTAGCAGCAGGAAGTCTACAACTCAATCAACAGTCTACCAACAACTCAACTCTACTCGTGACCACGCTCTCTGAAATGATGACGTTGTCTTTGACCCCGCCCTCTGTGTGACGTCATTGGTGACGTTGCACGGTGCACCTGCATCATGCACTTCTCGCACGCCGGCATCCCGCACCCCGTGTCGGTGAATCCCCATTTATATACTACTTTCGCTGCTTTAAGTAAAGATAAAGCATGTTCAATCAGCATATTTTTCATCTCTTAGAATGTGGAGCAATGATATTTTAAATTGAGTTAAAACATGAGTGTAAGACATCCTATCATTAATGATAAAGTTACTGATATTATTTAGCTTAACCATTTTGATTTTTAATTTAAATATTATATAAATATTACATATAAAATTATTTTTTAAAAAGATGAAAACCTACAAAACCTAATTTAAAAAAAGAATTGAGATCTGGGAATGTAGATTATGGTATTCGAAGAATTTGCCATTAAAGTTTCAAAAGTAGAAAAATATAAAAGTCAATAACTTAAAAATGTTCCGTTTGGTCCAGGCTTGTAGAATTTATTTTTGTGTACCACAAACCATTTTAAGCTAAGCTGTTATGACAGTCCAAATAGTTAAAATTAGTTGTGCAGAAGGTAAAGATATAAAACACGAAATCTTAAATTTAAAATAAGTCGTTCAAATTGATAAAACCAAATGGTAAAAAAAAATTCTATGGTAATATTTTATAGTAAATTAATAGTTCATGGGGTGTTGTGAACTTTTTAAAGAAAACTCTTCATTATTCAAAACGTAAATGTGTATTTGTTTCACCAGATCTCTTACACACACGGTTTGTAACAAACATTTTCCTAATCTTTAACTTCTGTTTTGTCATAACGGTAAATCCACAAACAAACTGAAAGCAATAAGCAAACACGGAGAGCTTTCTTTTGAAGAGGTTCTCTTTAAATAGGTTGCCTTCGAAATGTTAAATATTTAACAGTTAGTAGAGGCACATCGAGTAAATAATTGACAGCTTCAATTAACTAAAAAGAGTTCTGATTTTGTTATACCTGCCGCCAAGCAACGGTAAGCAGGGTAATCTAGTTTAGTTAATATATCGTAACGTACTCTTGAGTCTCTCGATAGCTATGTATGCATTATTTTATTAGAATATTATTTCCTTAACTTCCGCGCAACAACAGAACGCGCTGTTGTGGTAGAAGGGATTTAAAAAAATATCCACTTTCACATAAAGGTTGAGCTATCTGATCTCCCCTAATTAACTGTTTTGAAAAAAAGAATTCGGAATATATTCAAACAGATTAGTGTAAGTTTATTACATTTCCTCATTCAGTTAGCAAACAGAAGAGGCGTCTGAATGAGTTTTTGACTTTTATTGACAACAAATCCCTTCTTAATTCTCTGCTTCTTTGTAAACCGAATTGCATATTGTAATACTTTGTATTATTTCAAACTGATTACTGTGCTGCCTTACATTAGTAAGCAAGTAACATGTTTGTGATATATTTATTTAACTTGTAAGATATAAATGCATTTCGCATATTGAGGTAACATACTGGTGGAATACTTGAGGCGGACACGTTGGCGAAGAAAGCTGCTCAAGGACTAGAAAAGAAAGATATTGAAGTGTATTATTCGAAAAGAATGTTGTTAAATATTATGAAAAAGGAGATATTTGTGGTAATAGAAAGAAAATTGGGGGGAAAATAATGGTTATATCAGGTTTTTGAAAATTGATAGAAGGAAAAAGATATTTAATATTATAGATATGAACCAAATTATTACTGGTCACGGACGATTCCCAGCCAGCATATTTTAAGGGATTTGATCTTAAAAAAATGGAACTGTCAATTTTGTAAAGTAATAATTGCCACTTCCTTGAATCTTGTAGTTTTACTAGAGACATAGTTCGGAAACACCAGGTTGATATAAGAGGGGATTTTGAAAATGATGAGAAATTTAAACAAATAGCTGAAGAAATTATGATGAGAATTAATCAGAATAGAGAAGCGATGGGGATTTTGGGGGAATTTGATTGGATAATTTGTTGGAACATGGCTGGCTCGCTGTTCTCCGTTATTGTTTGATGGGTTGGCTCATGTTATGGCCTGATGGCTGAACCTGTTTCGCCCCGGGGGCGGACCGAGGGCTTTACCCCTTACAACAACAACAACTGGTGGAACACTTAAAGGAACAACTGTAAAAACTCATGCAACTTCGATGATTCTACATTCTAAGAATATGCAGCCTGCGCAAAATATTTATTTTATCATGCCTGATGTAAAAAAATGGGATGTAAAGTGTGGGGGGGAAGTTGCTTTTGCGATATTTTATTTTGGTCTGGTTTATTTGAGTACGGCAAAGAACTTGAAAGCTTAGAGATCCCTTCGTAGAGGTCTTTCTGTGGGAAACTGGCTGGTATACACATTACACATAGGGAAACGCACGAAAATATCAATGCAGGATTCGAAGCCTTTCGCCAGGATTCGAAGCCTTTCGCCAGGATTCGAAACTCGAACAAAACTACCAGTGCTTATCATTTGATACAGATTTCCAAAGTGTCCCTGGGACATCAAAATACAACGAAGTGCACGATGAATAGCGCTTTGAAGATCCTGAATATGCTAGGTAGTGAGCTTTAGTAATGCAACTCGGTTTCCTAGTGCGTACCGTCTGTGTTCTGTCGGACTGTGCCGGCTACTCCAAATGCAGGATATCCTTCACCCTCAAAATAATCAATCGCTAATGCAGCCCAATGGGAACTAGTACTACTGTTTATTAGGTAGAAGGTATTACTGATTTTACTCCTAAACAAATTGACATAAAGATGAAGAACAACGATTTGATATATTTCAACATTCATTGCCGCACTGGTAAGAATGTGTGGGCCATGAAGCTGCTCAAAATAATGTCCATACATACTGAAATTTCACGTTTGTACCAAGGCCTTTCATGGATATTTTCAGGCTTATTACACGTTTGCCTCTTCTCAGATGTAACTTGTTTGCAGTCACTGACCACACAAAAACGAGCCCCTGATTTAGTGAGGCACAATTTGTGGGTTTTCTTGCATGCAGCCCTCTTTTATGCAGTCTTAAGGTAAAACTGGATATTGGGGTTTTGCAACTGCCAGCGATCTCTTTTGCAAGATGAGCGGGCCGATTATCTGTATCTTTTAGCAATTATTGGAAATAACGGTCCAGAGACTCTGATAGGGCATATTTTTGCCTCTGCTTGACTGCTTCATACATGATGCGAAAGCAGTCAGGCGCATACCGGTGTCTTGAAACCGTTTCCAGGTTCTTGATATACCTTTGGCTTTTCTATCCTGCTTCCATGCTCCCAATAGCATACAATTTGACATAATCCATCTCAACGACATGTTCCAGGTCCACTTTCGTATGTGAAACTTTTATCGAACTACTCGTGCAATCACTGAGATTACAACCTGAATCACCACTTGCACTTCTTTACATATGTGTTGAACAAAAGGGAGCAAAAAGTATCAAATTTCTGTTTAGTATAATTAATTTCTGTTTAGTATAATAGTAGAATACCATAGGGTTACGCGAAAAGGTTTATTTGGAGTATCAACCAAGTATCTTCCATTGGACTTCACTTAATTAACGCAAAACCCATTTTCGCCAGTTGCACTTTTAATGTTTCCTGCCAGTTTATAAACAAAAGGTAGTTAAAGGTAAAAATTAACATAAATAAAGATGAAAATATTTCTGATTGCAGATTTGTCGCAACTATTCTAACGTTGTCAAAGCGTTGTGGTTCTAATTAGTACTTCTCGGGCAAGTTTGAATTCCAATTTTCATGCGAAGTTCTGTAATTTCTAATGTGTTTATCTTAACAACAATGTTTTGACACTATGGTTCTAGTTCCAACGAAGCTACAATCAACAATATTTTCATACTTATTTGTTCTTATTTTTATGTTGAACTACTTTTAGTCTAATTTAAACAGCACAAAATGTTTTTCATCAATTGTTCAAAATAATAATTTAATGCAAATACTCGTTGATAATTTAATACTATTCTCATTGTTTCCTCAAAAGGCTATCCTTTAATATGGCCCACCCAGATTTTTCACCAAAAATATCGCCGAGCAGAGCGATAAATGATAGGACGTGGTAACCCATACCATTCGACAAACGCAATGTAAACAACTGTAAATTTCTGGAATATGGTTACAGCCAACATTTACAGCTAATAGCGGTCAATTACTTTATTCAGTTTCAATACAAATTACCGAGATATTCATTTAATCAAAGTTAAATGCACGTGATCCTGTATTCTTACTTTTCCGGCATAGCTTTCTCTTAAAATTTGTCTCGCTCTTCATTGCACGAGGAAATACAATAATTTAAATTATAATTCTACTAAAATTACATATCTAAATACAAAATTCGTAACACTGTTATCGGCGATTATTTAACGCTCAGAAATCGCGGAGAATATTGCTTTTGAAATAAGATTTTTGGCTACTTTGGAGGTGAGATTTTTACATTAGAGTTATGACTTGCTGTAAACCTGCTGTTAGTGATACTATAATTAAGTATCAGGAGATCTTACAGGAAAATTTAAGGTGGGAATTTTTAAGCAAGCGTAAAATTTTGGGAAAGCCGGTCATTCCGAACAGATATTTTATGTATTGTAACGTCTCCTTGCTCTAAAGAACACTTGGTTACCCACCCTCAAAGAAGGGATACAGAACTCTTCTTCTCGCCTCGGCGGAAGAGGGTAATGGATTGCCCCCTGGTCGCAGATGGGAGTAAAGTGAGATTGCTATGTGGAAGAGAAAGCGCGCTCTACTGTAGCGAAAATGTTTTATTTCTTCTAAAATGTAATCTGTACCTAGTTGTATAGTAAATATTTAACCTAGAAAAGGTGTTGTTATTTGAAGAAGATATGGCTATGAGTCGTATCTTCTTCAAATAACAGTATGAATTAACAAGCGAGAATGAACGTTTTAGAGGATTTTTGATGGATTGTGGATTATTGAAGGACAGAGTTTGTTGTGAAAAATTAAGTTACCGTTCGGCTCAGATAGTCATAAAAAGTCATCAATTGGTAGAATTTGGAGATGCAAAAAGTGGGGGGCTGAGAAATCATTTAGACTAAGACCTTGATTTGCCTGTAGTAAGCTTAATTTACAGTTAATTAATTCATAAGTACATAATTATTTGTTCAGGGCGAAATACCTAAAGGTTTTCGGCATTGTTTTTAAAATTCCATCCTCTTAACCTTAATCATTTTCATCAATCATTCCTTAATATTCGTTTTCTTTTTTTAAATCCCGTATAATAGTCTTAAATTTATTTTTATTATTTATGATTTCTGATGAAAACAAGATGGTCGTCATTTTTGAAACACGCGGTTTCGTCGGAAATCTTGATAGTAACCATTTGTCAAAACACGATATTTGACGCTCTTTGGCGCCAAAAAATTTCGCCAAATTTTGAAGGTAGGCTATACCAAAGCTGTATGTAAGTAAAGCGTCGACACTTCAATGGGAGAAATCGCGCTTCGTGACGACCGCAGCGCTCGTAGCGGTGGCGATGTGGAAACACAATCAGTAAAACTGCGCATGCTCCTTTTCTTTTCAGTCATTGGTTGTTTTGATTTGGTTGTTTGTTTGATTCTACCGAAATCTTGTTAGCTTCTAACGTGCTTTGGTTGTGTTATTTATAACTTATTAATTTTGTACTTTTTAATTACAAAAGGCTCTTTTCAGAACTAATTTTTTTTTTTAAATTTTCTCTAATGGCGTATCGATACTGCGGATTAAGGATTGCAAGAGTAAGATTTCGTCGAAATCTGATGGAATACATTTCTACACGTTTCCTTGAGACGATGCGTACTTAAGGAAGTAATAAAGAAGAGTTTTAGGATATGTATTGTTGAAATTAAAGGTAAAAAAATCTGATAATTAAAAGAATTATTCCCCTATATTTTATAATAACGCAGGTACAAGTTTTAAATAATATTTTAAAAAATCTTTTTTTTTATTCCCTTTCAGAAATATTCAGAGAAAGTTATGTACTATTTAATGTATTTCACTATTAAAATAAAAAGAGCGCTAATTTGAAATGGACCGAATTGAGCATTAATTACAAATTGACTTAGATTTTTTTCATTTAAAAGATGCCTCGGAAGCTAAAAAAATCATGTCATATTTGAGAAAGTATTTTAGGTAGAAGCTCTGTAAGTGGAGAAGAAATAATGCATAATTTTAATGTTAATAACAATAAACTTTGCTTAAAAATGTATTCTTTTCGTATACTTAGGACTCTGAAATACTGTACAAATAGAAAATATATACATTTATATATATAATTATGACGCAATTGCAAAATATTTACATCCAATCGTGTCAAAACTCATTAGTATGGAAGTGCAAACGCTTTACTTACATACAGCTTTGGGCTATACTGAAGCTGTTCCCTGCAAAATGTTTTTTACAACTGTCGTTAGAATAATGATCCACTTTGTGACACTGTGTTTAAACATAGAGTTTATTGCTATTAAAAATACTTTAATATGTGAAACACAAAGTTGTAAAGCTATAATGCCTAGGAATGATTTTTTCCAAGCTTTTATTAAAGAAATTTCATGCTATTAAGAATAATTTTCATTTTAATAAGAAAAATATAAAAATATTTCTTTACTAACCATTATAGCATCAAATGGCACTGAAATACGAATGATCGTTTCGTTTTTAATATTTCTTTAATAAATTCACCTACTCCCATTTCATACAAATCAAATTGTAAATATATAATAAATATCCATGCATAAAAATCTAATCTGATGACATAGTTCGATAAAGAATAAGCATTAAAACAGTTACAAGTTAGCGACATTCTAACTACAGAATTCTATGGTTTACAACGCGAAAGCATGTTGCCAACGCAGGGCAATGAATTGATTTAAATTAATGATGAGAGACGTGAAAGTAAATAATATTCTGAAGTTGAAAATAGAATATGGTTGCTAAATAGAGCGCGTTTTCAGACTGCTAAATTTCGTCACAATCTTTTATATTCAATCCTATGTTTTTCATTTCTATTCTTAAAATACCACATTTTTAGCGATCTTTTCACTCACATATATCAGAAATTCATCAACAAACAAAATCTGAATGAAGTTCCGATTAAATAACTAAAATGACAGTTCAAACAAAATTAAAATGAGTAGTCATGTTTTACTGTTGATAGCACTCACAAATTCATATTTGCATGCATTCGTGAGATGAAAACTGAAAAAATTATTTCAAGAAATCACCTCAAATAAATAGACTAACATTATTTTGTGCCGCTTAACGATTGGTATTTGCTTAAAATTTACCGCTAAGCACTTATTAAATTACTCATTAACACTGTGTGTACTTTCGTACACAAGTGCTATTTGAAAGAATCATAATATGCCTTCGTTGTAAGTTATAAAACTATAATCATAACGTTATAAGGTATTTCTCCTGCCTTCTTAGCATGCGTTCGTGGTGTAGTGATCAGCACGCTCGGTGCGTATTCGAGAGGTCCGTGGTTCGAGTCTCGGCGAGGTCATTGCTGATCTTTCCTGTCTTCCTGCTTTCAAATAATGTAATAAAGCTACAGTGGCGCCCGAACTAAAAATTGTGGTGGATGATGATTCTCCACCACCAGGACTCTACAACGTATTCTTTCTTTTTTTCAATAAATATTACTATAATAAGTTGTACAGTATATACAGGTTATTTATAAGTTATAGAGACGCTTTGGTAAAATAAACTGAAAACCCTGGACGACATAGGCGAATTATCGCTGTTTCTGGTAATTTACAACAGCGACTTGGGAAAGGGAGTCAAGGACCTTTTTATTAACTCAGATAAAATAACAGGTGGCACAGCTTGTGCTTATAGAGCCAGCCAGCATTTATGGCTTATATTAAAAGTAATGAAATGCAATTAACTAAGTAACTTCTACGTTAGCCCAACGGCTACACGGAGAAAATGCGCTCAAGTTGGCTCAAACCTATCGGCGTGATAAACCTAGTGGCGTAACGTGGTTTTCAGTAGGCGGAATACGCTTTGATTCTACAGTCGAAAACCTTCCTTTAAATACTATCTCTTTCTATCTCATTTGAATACGCGCGAACTAGAAATTAGCATTCTGGCAGGAAAACAGAATGCGAGAAAAACAGTAAAGGTAATTAATGTAACAGAACTGATTAGTAAATAAATCCTTACAAAGTATGTGCTTTTTTGATGTGAATGCTGAACTATGTTATATTTTGAACGAATAGAAAGAATGCAGCATACATCTTATCTGTTTTGAAATTTCCGTGCGCACTTTACACTCTTTTTTAGCAGATTTGGATAGTATTTACACTTAAGATTTATCTTCTGTTAAATGATTGCACCTTAAAAGCAAGAAATGTCTCTTGAGAAACTTGTAGATTTCTTGAATACGACATTTTTATCTCTTCTAGACATACTACTTTTATAAGGAAAAACAAAATTTTAGTAAAATCAATTAACGCTCATATTATCTTACATAATGAAAGGTATTAAAAATTTCTTAATGGAATCTCAGAATTCCTACTCATTTTTTTGCTGAAATAGAGTTGTCGGAAATGTTATAATTCCACCAATGTATGTAAAAAATAATTCCTTTAAAGTCAAAGAATATTTCTTTCTGATTTGTTCTGGTTTGATAAATTATCTTTGTTTTGATTACTTTCGTAACATTTATCATTAAAACGCTTAGACAAATTAAGAAAAGCAATAACGGAAATGTGCATTACAGGGAAAAAAGGTTTCAACTAAATGTCTGCTTATCTGTCTGTCAATTTTTTCCAGAAACGAAATAAGAGTTTTTGACAAGGTTCTTAAGCTAATATCATGCTGTTACATTTTACTTTCCTCCAGTAGTGATATTTTAAGATAATCTTTTATACTGGAAAAATATTTTGAATCGATGTTTCAACTGAAGTTTATATTAACGTTTTTAATCTAGAATTTAAATTTCGTTAAACATTGTATAAATTAGCACGAAAATAAATGATAGAAAATGACTGATATTTATAAAAGAGAACAAATTTTGAACTATTTGAGAATAATAAAATTAGGTAAAATAACAATCGTATAATTACAGATGTGAGAGCATTAGTATTAGTATAAGGCGAGATATGTAAACTAGCTATTAAAAACCAGTTTTATTCGTGATGATTATTTAAAAAATGAAATACAATTAAATCTTATAGAAGATTCAAACGCAGTGAAAAAATTATTTCCTACCTTGCAGCTTACGAATAAATGCATAAAAAAACTCACATCCCCTACCTGAATTTTTTAAGCTGTTAATTGTTAGTGAAAGAAAAAAAGAATAGCTTTCTTGACTTGCTTCTATTTTCATATGAGGCCAGTTTAGCAAAATAGTTTACTGAAACAAAAGAAATCTTAACCGCGGCAATTTATGGTCTTCTCTGCAAAGCAGATAAAATTAGCTTGAAGAAAACTTTTCTGTCGTCTCTGATCTTTCCTTATCTGCCATCTATTTCAGAAAATATTTTTCTCAGTAATATCTGTATAGTTACCAAGTAATTAGAAATGTGTTGTTCTTTCCCTCAGTATATTCTAATGTTGTTGACCTTTAGCTTTATTTTGTGGTACGTTATTAAAAAATGGTAGTAAACTGCTGTATTATAAGTACTTAGACACAAGTAATAGACCTCTCCTCACAGTGGTAAAAGAAAAAAAATTGCATAAGAAATATGAAACATTTGAAACGTCCACAACAATGCAAATGATAACTTGTAGGGTTCTTCTCTCTTTTTGGCTAAACTAAATGTCGAGGAACTGTTAAACGACTTATAGACTCAAGAAGAGTTAACTAACCTTTATTTCACTGAAAATAAGATGAACAGCTGGCCCCTTTCTAAGGCTTACAGCAAAGCCTCCACTTGAGCTTAAAATAAGAAATAAGAACTAAATTAGAACTAACTAAGATACTTAACCGAAGCTAACATGTCAGGACTGAGTGTTCGGTGCATATTCTTGGCGAACATCTTCGTGTAAATCTTAAGTCCTGATCTTGAACAGCTATGTTCATGAATGCAGCTATGTTCTGTGGTAGAAAAATGTGGTTAAGTGTTAGAAGAACTGCACTTCAGAAGGATTTAAAATCCTCTTTTATTAAACCGCAATTATTTACAGCCACTTCCCAACTCGGGAGGGATACAGAAAATAACGACCGCCACTTGGGTCTAAACTGAACAATCAAATAATTTAAGCTAAATATAGAAATTAAGTCGTCGTTCCTCACATAAAACTAATTAGAAATTAAGTAGCCGTTGCTCACAGAGCTATGAACGCGAGGTTGGCCTCTAAACTAAATGGTGCGTAGCAAAATTTAACTAATGCTGACGCACTTAGAATTACTTCAATAAGTAATCACGTAACAGCGCTACGGCTTCGAATTTAAATACTAGCTATCAGGAGAACGTCGAATAGAGTAACTGTGGTCTGAGACTAAAAGCTCTCTCACACTGAGAGGTTCCTACCTCTCGTTTAAATAGAACTTGGCTCCACTTCAAATTAGCACAAAGCTGAAACGCGCGCTTATTCTAACGGGAAGTTGAAATGAGAACAGATAGAAAAAGGCAAATTAAAATAAAACTTTGTTAGTTTAACTAAAACCTTACAAACACAATTATCTAACGTAGGTGGACCTTAATCTAAACTAGCCGGCTAATATAAACGGCCGAGCGTAAAAGCTTCAGTTTAGTTCCCCAGAAGCTAAAGATATGAAACATAACGAGTCGCTGAAATTGGTAAAACCAAACGGTCGGAAAAAATTTCTATGGTATTATTTTATCGCAAATTAACGTTTCATGGGGACTTGTGAACTTAGAAAAACTCTTCATTGTTCAAAATGTAAATGTGTATTTGTTTCACCCGATCGCTTACACGCCACGCAAGGGGGTTTGTGAAAAATATTTCTCTAATCTTTACCTTCAGCGTAACAGAGATTTAGGAGCTACTCAGGATTCCTAGCTCTCTCTCATGAATACCAAGGAATGAACTATGCTTACATAAATATCCACCGAACAAATTCACAAGTGAGCGTAAGCACTACCAATAGATGCAACAATACGAATAACACACTAATATAATGTGCCAACAGGTGCAGCAAGGTATATATAGCATTAATATTATACAGCGAGTGTTTTTTTTTAATCTTTAGTAATGTGTATTAAATATTCAATAATGTTCTCAACAATGTGTACCAAAGAATGTACTACGCTTGCATAAGAGTTCAACTAATAGGTGCACAACAATGTGCATACAGCATTAACTTAAATTACCAAGCGCACATTTTCAAATCTCCAGTACTATGCTTCCATAGGCATCCAATAGCCAGGTGCATAACAAAGTATATACAGGACTTTACTAAAATCTCGCAAGTGTATAAATTTAAATTCACAGATAGGTGTACGCATAAAATAAGTCTCCAAACGAATAGGTGCACATATCTGTGTAAATAGTATAATTAATAATGAAGCAAGCGTTCAATTTCATATCCTCAGCAAAGTGCATCAAACATTAAGGAATGTGTTAAATAATATATAAAAATTATAATTAAGCAAGTGTGTACTTTCAGTCCCAACTAATGTGCACTAAGCATTTAATAATATTTTCTGTAATGTGTAGTAATTATAATTAAGCAAGTTCTTATTTTCAAATCCTCAGTATTGTGTACTGGGCATTCAGCAATGTATACTTGAACTTACCCAAAAGGTTGCTTTAGATAAGGGTGGACGTGGCGCTATATCAATTAACCAATATGGTAGAGGGGTGGTGCCCACGTCCTCCGTCACTCACTCACTCTCTCTCATGAAATAAGTTGAGCCATCCTTAAATACTACTTCTAACTTATTTGCATTCAATGCGATTATAAAACCTCATTATGCTAGGGAGTTGTAAGTGGAAACAAGAGCCAATAGGAAAGCACTTTAAAATTAAAATAACTGTTATAAAAATTAAAAAACACCTTACAAATTATTAAAAAATATTGCCAGTAATATAAAATAATGGTTTAAATAAAAAATCTGAAAGGTTTCAGATTTTAAATATCAACCAAAGAGTTTATTAAGGCTTTTTACGCTCTCGCCTTGCTTGCAATCTACCAGTCTGATGTTACGCTAACTCCCGTTAACGCCCCCCCCCAATTGTTTTTAGTATTATTTATAGCTTTATTATTAAGCATCATTTTCTTCTTACTTACGATATATACGATTCAATAGAAAAATTATAAGAATTTTAAAAGCAGCATAGAAGTGTACGTTTAGAATTCCGGATGCAGCGTTAAGTGTTTCATTTATTAAATATCACGTTTTTGGCGCTTACGCTACATAAAATTCGATTCAAAGAAACTCACAAGATATTTAAAAAGAACGTGTCTTTCGAATTTCCGATAGAGTCTCGCGGAGTGGAGACAAAAGTATGTTATTCCGCACATGTAGCCTCTGCTAGCTTGCAAATCGTCGACTTTGCTAATCAGAAATTCGTTAAAGTGTTACAAAATATGAAGGAGAAAAAACAGTCTGAAAACTTTTCAGATTTTATATAACGTCCGAAGAGGTGCTTTTTTTCCATTTGCATACACACACACGTTTCGTGAACATTTAGGCCAATTTGAAAATAGCATATTATTAAAATTTCCGATAGATAATCTCCCACGCTGAAGGAAAAAAAATGTTGTTCTCCGTACAAAGTTGCCATTGCTCGCTTTGAAATCATTGAGTCTGTTAATCAAACATTCCTTAAAGCTTTATAAAATATGAAATAGGTAAAAAAACAAATTCCATATTCCAAATTTGGGCTTCCAGATACGCATATTCGGATGGAGGACTCCGTTATTCAAAATTGAACGGCTCTAAGTACTGTCGTACTGGCTCTAAGTTATGGCTCTAAGTACTGTCGTTTTTACACAGTGGGGGAAACATACATACATTCCTGCAGATTCTTAATAATTTTATTTTTTTTAATATAATGCAGGGCGATAACCCAGTTAACGTAGATACGCCGTTTATTGTGATTCAATGCAAAATACCGTTTCGAGACTAACATCCCTTTTTGGGATAAAAATAACAGTTTAAAAGTTTATCATTCAAACTTTCTGGTCAGTGCTTATTTTGTTGGTAACGCATAACGCAGTTTAATTTGAATTTATGGATTATCTAAATTATCCCAAAACAACTTTAAAACAACGATCACTAACTATACTAGGAGACATAGTGCTAAGTGATAATAAAAAAATATTTGTTTCTTACTTGAGTTCAATTTTATTTGAAAAGCTTTCAAATATATGTGCAAAATCTGAAAGCTTAACCTTCCGTATTTCAGTCCATAGTTATTTAGATTAGGTTAAATGGCAGAAATTTAAAGAGACACCCTCTTTAGTTGCCTGTCATTTACTAGTGTCATAGGCTAATGGAATATCAAGTTATTTTATTTCCTTCTGTCAACTTTCACAAATGAAGTGAAATAGCGGCTCTTTCTTTAAACTGCTGCAGTTTACTGGTGTCATAGACTAATGGAAAATCAAATTATTTTATTTTCTTCTGGCCGAAATGAGCGAAGTGATGAATGAAAAGGTGTGCAATTTAGGCACGTTTACTGTTAACTGGATACCTTTTATGATAGAAATATAAACTTATTTTCTGGATGTTCACGTTCTGTTGACGTTCGTGTTTTAAAAAAAGTTAGAACTTTTTTGTTATTAAGTTAGGGTTTTCAGTTAGTTTTTGTTATTAAGTTATTTTGTTATTAGTTATTAATAGTCTTATTCTGTCTTACATAAACCTGAAAGCATTAATATTTGTCTTGTTACTATTAATATTTGCAGTTATTTTTGAATAAATTCTTATGATAAGAACAAGTCATATTTCCTTAATTTTACACTAAAAATGATCGTAAAAAATTCTAATTAAATTAAGTAATGCAAACGTACAAAATTTGACAGGATGTTTGGTGCAATATACCTCAAGGAATGCAAATTAAAAAAATCTGTTGTGTATAACACATGACTTCCTTGTACGGAATATTCAATTATACGCATTTTCTGACACTCTGTCGCTAAGTTCACTTACTAGCGTTACACCTCATTCATTTTATAACTCAGAATGCACAGAAATTATGTATATCATCTGAAGAATTATCTTATCGTTGCCACACGTTCTATTCAAATACTATAATAAATCTAACACGATGTACAGAAGAAATTAAGCAAAACAAAACAAAAAAGAAAAAGAAAAGAAACGGTTTTTCACAGACGATTCAGTATTCCTCATTCAATTAATTCAGATTTCACTTCGCGACAAGGCAAAAACACATAAAAACTCAAAATATCTATATTAAAATTTAAGAAAGACATTTATTTCCTTTACTAAATTCCAGAATGGATTAGGCATGATTTAATCCGCAATAATAAAAGAAGGCGTTATCTTTGTTGTTGCGAAGTTTAGTTTCTCTAGATTGGCAACAAATCCATTATTCTTCTAAGTTTCAAATGTAAACAAATATGGCTGCCATGGGGAAAACGATTAGTCTTAGTTCTAGTATTAGCCGCACTTAAACAACTTTTTAATTGCTGATAATTCTACAAATCTTGCATGCAGATTTACTAAAGGCATAAAACCCTTAACCAGAAGATAAGAACAATATAATTTAATCATTCGTAAAGCAAAAAATGTACAATTTACCAACATATAAGAATAAAAAAAACCGAGCTCGCAAAGCCGAGTAACAGAGTGGATATATATGTATATATACATAAATTTATATACTTTTGGTGCGGCCGATTGCAACCAAAATATGAAGTGCACATCTACATGTTATAGCAGTCCTATATACAAAATTGCAACGTTCTGAGGCTACTTGTTTTTGAGTTATGCGAGATACATACTTACATACGTGCGTACGTACGGACAGACGCTACGAAAACATCTCTTCAGAATCTATTTTAAATCAGTTTTATATATATTTTTTTTTCGGAAAAAGAGTCCTTTATTCTGTTCTTACGTACGAATGTCACTCAAAAACATCGTTAAATTGCATTCGATAGCGGTCAAAATAGATATTTTCGTTGAAATATGATAACAGAAATTTTTCGCGATTACAATACTTCCTTTTTACTTCGTACAAGGAAGTAATGTCTAGTGTTTCAAACCAAAGGGCTTTCAATGGATCATTAATTATCTGAAAATCTCCCAACAGCAAAATGGTACGATACTTAAGTTTTAGTAGAGTTTCTCACTGACAAATAAGTCAAAATAACATACAATCAAGTTTACTGAATATTCAGAATTCAGATTTTGGATGGCCCTATATAAATATCGTTAAAATTAAATATCGCTAACGGAACTACGCAGGTAAAATTTCGAATGCATATTTTTAAGATGTGTATTTCACATCAGGAAAATATGTTTCAATTCTCTTTATTTGACATGGTGAATACTTGAGAAGTGTGTAGCGACTAACCGACTCAAGAATATTTACAGCTGGCCCTTTGGGGATGATAGGAAGTCTCACTTGGGCTTTATCTTAAGACAGAAAATAAGAAACTAATCTAATATTAACTAAATTACAAATTAGTCGAAGCTGCACAAAAATAATTAACAGAATTGGCCCTTATTGAAAGCTCACCGGCGAATATTAGCAGGTACTTAACAATATGGCAGAACATAGTAAGATTTGGTTGAAAGCAACGACGTGGCCAGAAGGCAGAACACGTTCTACTAATTTCTAAGCTCTTCTACTGAATTTCCAAGCTCCTCTGTAAGCCGAGAATATCACACATATAGTGTGATGTTTCCCGCCTCAGTTGAGATGGTGGCCAGTGGGCTCGTGACAGTGAATTCTCCTGAAAGTAATTCTTCAAGCTGGATAACAAGCGGCTGGATTAGGCTGGATAACAAGCGGCTTACTAACAGAAATTTTCCGTGCGCAGACGTAAGTGTAAAAGTTAAATTCCATTTATTCTCCCTACAAATGTCACATGAACAAAATTGTTTCAGTTTAAAAACCTATTTATTTCATAAACTGTAGCCAACGGTCAGCGATCAAAACAATAGAAGAAATTTAGAATTAGCCAAATTCAAACTATGACAAAACAGAAAATTTCTATGCGTTTTTAGGGAGAATAGTTAATGGTCTTTCTTCTTCAAGGGATACAGAAGCATTATATTAAAGGGCGAAATAAAAAATAGACACGTTATATTTTTGTTCCTTAAAAAGCAAAGTCCTTGGGTCAGTCGCGCCGAGCGGCAAAAATCCCTGGACGCCGGAGGCTCAGTCCGGCATTCGAAATCTGGCAAACGGGCTGGCTGCATAGGCGTTTTCGTGGTTTTCTCCTGTGTAAGGAAAAAGTTTATAATTATTATTTAAGTGTTCCGGCCTAAAGCACTATACGGAAGGGAGGGATATTTTCGTGGAGGACTTTCCAAGGGAAACTGGTTCGTATCAACACGTTACACATGGGGGAAAACACGAAAACGCCCATGCAGCCAGCCCGTTCGCGGGATTCGAACCTAGGCCCGAACTACCATTGTTCAGGGACTTTATCGCTCGGCTGCTGGTGGGAGAACGAGATCGTTTCTCGTAGAAAATCCTAGGCGGATAGTTCTCGAGTTCTTTGCCACCATCAAATAAACCTAACACTCGTATCAATCTTATTTTTCAAATTTTTTCAGAATCGGGAATTAACTGTATGCTTATTTTAAAACGTACTTATGTATCGCTGTTCATAATACGCTGATTTCACGTTTTCTCGAAAGAAAATGTAGAAAGCGAATTAACACCTAATTATCTAATAATGTAATATTAATCTAGTATTTTTGTAATTATTCTATTAACTTCAATTCACATCCGTAATTTTTATTTCTTAAAAGATATTAGCTCAGCTTTGAATTCTTGTGAATGTGATACATTTAACGTATGATTTTTTTACTTCATCTAAGAATTTGAATTAAATTTTCAAAATTTGATATTAATGAATTTCTTGGAATTCAATTCTCAAAGCTGAGTAGAAACATATTCTACGTAATGAATGAATCTTTCAAAACTTTTGCATTTTTTATCTAAACTTTCTCAGTAAATCTTATTAAATGGAAAATCCAAATTCGTAGTAATGTAAAATAAGTTTGAAACTTGTTTCGGTAATATTTATGTACTTCCTTCTGTTCAATGTTTAGCTGGGAATTCTAAAAACGCAGATTCTTTTCTTTTATAGTTGTTAATGAAACGCTTCATATGGAAGCTAATATACACTGAGGATAAAACTGTGCGACACTACTTGACGAGAATTGCAAATTTCTCGTTTTATTGCTTGCGAGGCAGTTGAATAGCTATCAAAAGGAGCTTTTGTAAATAGCAACAAAATAACCATACATATAAATCTTTATAAACTTATTTTGTTCCATTTACTTCTACGTAAAACTTCAGGTAATTTGAAAATTTTATAAATCTTAAAATAAGGCGGGAGAATAATGAAGAAAATACCATTTTTCACGAATAGTGTTAAGTTTGAATTTTTGAAATACTTCAAAGTTTTTTTTCAAACAAAAAAGCTAAGAAGCACTAGAATTTTCATCTATTGTATTATAGCATTTAAAGTCGTATTTGATTCAAACACCAAAAATATTAAATGTTTAAAATAGTTTCCATTAACTATGAAATATATTATTCCTGGCATATTTTATATAATTGCTAATTACCTCTAAACGCTTCTTTGATTAAGAAATTTTATTTACGTCTATGTAGGCATGATTTTTCTCTCAGTTAAAATTTAGATAAAGAGTATATTTTGACGTTATCTCATTTTAAATTATCTTTGAGAAAATATTTACGAAGCCGTCCAACCGGAATAGTGGTTTTCTATGCAGACTGCCGTACCTAAAATACCCAGGTTCGAATCCCGGAGAAGGCATAGATGTTCGTAAATGTATAGTGTCTATGCGGCATCGGGGTGCTCTAAAGATACGGCGAGTAGAAAGTCCTCTCCAGAGGTTGATGGTAGGAGACCCTCGAACCAGTCCCCCGGGGTTAACTCCATCAAAATTAGTGGGTGGGGGACTGAGCAAGCAAAGTAGTACCGTCACGTGCACGGGGCTCAAGGCTATTGCTAACGACAGGCGCAGTCTTGTTTTTCTTGCCACCACGAAGTTCATGGGCTTGTTCTGACGTTACTGTCAGTCAAGTGAGATAAGACACAAAAACAATAGCAGAACAGCAACAAATATTTATGAGCATTTATTTATTGAAGCAGAACAACAGGATAATAGTTTATCATTTTGAACTTTTGTCCTTTCTTTTATAATTTCATAAGTTTTGTTGCTGTCATAAGTAATGAATGAAAAGCATTGAGTTCCTATTTTTAAAGTCTAATTCCTAAAAACAATGCGCATTTTTGTTGTTACAGTGAAACATTTTTCCAATCTTCCTTCTAAAATTCTCATTAATCCGAAGTCTATCATTATGAAAGGAGGCATCAGGTTCGATATTTCATAATGCAAAAGCTATTCATTCTGCTACTGACTTTGAGTAACATGATATAAGTTGTTTGATGTTTTTATCAGTCGATATAACCTTTAAATTCCCTTCATTTTCCCGCTATAGAATATTTTCAGACTTATATTCTTAGTTACGAGGAACGTTCAAAACGTTTCAAGACAAATACAAGGTAAATTTCCGAAATTAATTTCTGTATTTTCTACTCAGCTTCTCTTCGTTTCACAGCGTAATTATTCATTTAAATGTCAGATTCCAGTAGAAAGTTTTGTCTCTGCCTTCAAATCATTTGCCAAGGGCACTTTTTAAATCATCATCGTCGCTTAACATGCATTACGCAAGAGCTACTTCACTTTTTGAAACAAAAAGAAATCAACGAAGGCTAGGTCTAGTAAACAAGTTTTGATGCAGTTTATTTGATCACAGCAAAGCACTGGAGGGCTTTGCTGTAATCTAAGGGGAAAGCGATTTTTCGTGAAAGACTTTCTAACGGAAACTGGATCGTGTACGCGTACATGGGGATCACTACGAAAGCACTCAGGCAGCCAACCCTTTCGTGGGATTCAAACCTCGTTCCGAACTACTAGTGTTCAGTGACCTTACCGCTCGGCCGCTGGTGGGCTCTAGTAAATAAGGTAGATAGAGCAAAAACTGAAGTCCGTATCTCTCAGTAGCCACGCGTATTTCAGCTTCTAAACCTTGGGTCACGGTATTGCAACTATATCATCATCATTATTATAAATGTATTTATATTAAATATATAAATACTATAATATATAATAAATTATTTATATTAAATATATTAATATAAAGGCCTGATATTAGCTTTGGATAATATTTCTTTTTATTTATCATAAAGAGCAATTTTCGAAAGTATTCGATTCATTTTTCTTTATCTCTTTCATCAACATTTTGGGTACTCATTTGGCTCAGACCTTCGACATCCCCAATTTTTCATATAGCACTTTTTTCACCTGACCTAGTACTGTCAGGCATTTTTACATTAGTCTAAAAAACTGTTATTGGTCTAGTTTGTGTCATTTATTCCTGTGCTTCAACATAACATATATCTTCACTATTCTCATTCAAAATCGTGTGGGATCATCTTCGAGCAATACTTTTCCTGAACAAGAAAGTCCACCTTTTGAAAATGGGAGGAAAAAGTGCTTTATCATTATCTATTCAAGCCTCTTATTCATGAATACTTTGCAAGTCACTAATTCATGGAGTTTTTCAGTTTTTGCTGTGGATTGAATCATCGAGTGATGTTTAATATTTTCACTATTAACAGGTCTCAATAGCTGTCGAATGGTAATGTTCCTAAACATAACAAGTTCGCTCCGCGCTCAAATCCCGGCGAACGGGCTAACTTCATGGATGTTTCCGTGGATTTTCCCATGTGTAATATGAATAGAAGCCAGTTTATTTTAAAAGACCTCCATGAAGGATCGCTCTTGTTAGGCAAACAGCCCTAGCACATTTTCGCATACTCAAAAGAAATCAAACTTGTCATACTAAAAACAAATCTAATGAAGCTAATATTTACAGAAATCTTTGAGAGTACACACCCAAGTACACCGAGTATAAACACTCGAACTTTCAGACAATTAAGGACCTTTTAGAAATTAAATTAAAATATCTGCTGTATGTGACTGTGTCTTATTTACTTACAATGGATAATACAATCATTTTACTATGTTTCTTTATTCCACATTAACTCTTTGAAGACCATAACGCCCCAGACGGACTTTCATTCAAACGACCACAACCGCCCAAAACGGCCGAAATACCGATCTTGTTTTACTTCCTTCCCTGAAATCCAGACAGTGTGTCCTAAGAGGATTAATTTATGGTTTCTTATCTTTATTTGTTAGGAATTAAAAAGGATGTCATTTGAAATCTTCACTCTTCTTTGCGCATTAATGGATGGGAGGGGGAGGAAATTGATGTGAATCTCGGAAACCATTTCGGGCGGTTCGGAATTTTTAAGCATACAGGTTACCGAAGGCTTCGGTATTCAACGATTTATGGCTGAGAACTTAGTTTACCCCTCTCATTTATTTTTTATATGAAAGAAAGGAAGGTTTTAGTTTAATTAATCAGTTATGGTTTTAATTTATCCCTCCTGCTGTGGACATATACCCAACAGGACTAAACAGGAAGAAGTGGGTGGGACACCAGAGTTCAGCAATTGATTTCATAGATACAATCCCAACGAACTAATTGGCTAGTTCCCTCTCAGTTTCCATGTACGACTTTACGTATCCTATGATCTCCCACATCTCTTCACTTACCCCCAAGCTATTCCAGAGGACTCTAGGCTCGCCAATATTATAAGCGCCCACATGCCACACAGATAATGTACACTTAACTGACATATATACCTTCTCTGGGAGTCTAACCTGGGCCCAATCATACGGCAGCTAGCATCGTTTATCGCTATACCGATCAAGGAGGGGTATACTCAGCTGTTAACAGTGCATAAGAATTGCATTTGAATATGCGACAAATTAATAACAGAATCGACGACGAATAATGGAATAAAAGCTTAGCGATACTGGTGTAGAGCACCGGTATTGCCTAATGGACAAAAGATTTTTAAAAATATAGATATTTTCAGTAAATAAGTAAATATTATTTCTTCGTTCTTCTGCTTTAAATGAAGTTCTCTGCTTGTGTAAACTGTTCTTTCTGTTGTTTACGATACTAAGAAACTTTCACTTGCAACGGACGCTGTCAAATTAAGTTGTAAAAAACTATTGGTGATTAGTTTGTATTTCTTTCTGATTGCATTTCTTTGATTGCATTTCTTTGGGTCTTAAAATAGGAACATTTGGGTTCGTTAATATTTCAGAATTGAAAGTTCAATTAGAAATCCTTTTAACCTACAGGAGATGAGTAAATATTGCAAATAGTTGCTGATACATTTTGTCATTAAAAATGACTGAATAAACTATAAATTTAGAAGTCGAAAATTTTAATCTGAATTACTATTTCATGTGCATAACTACGCGCTCAAGCTAGAAATAAAGTTTCCAATAACCTATTGTCTATTATTGTATAGCTAAAAAGACTGTAATTTAGTTCTATTAAGGC
The DNA here is from genome assembly GCA_000611955.2 of Stegodyphus mimosarum. NCBI lineage: Eukaryota > Metazoa > Arthropoda > Arachnida > Araneae > Eresidae > Stegodyphus > Stegodyphus mimosarum. The sequence goes on along the minus strand of KK121340.1, from coordinate 170,568 downwards.
GATAATGTAGAGAAAATTTAAAGAGTTGTAGGGTTTATTTTTCTAATAGTTATTTTTGTTTTGGAACAAAAGCATCCTATACATTCTAAATTTCCACCTACGTTTTCCTGCCAGAATGAGTTTTCAGGGTTAAGATTTATGCAAATGAGTATACGCCGGTGATCTTTAAATAAGAGCCAACTCCGTTAGTAGAAACTGTTTAGCTTCGACTGGCTAATTTATTTAGTATTAGATTAGTTTTATATTTCCTATTTTGAATTAAAACCCAAGTGAAGGCTTATTGTACGCCCGAGAGGAGTCATATGTTCATTTATTTTCAGTTGGAATAAAGGGTAATTTAACCCTTCTTTGGACTTGTCACTTACAAGAACTGAGCGAATAGTGGCTACACTGTTCTTCAGCATTCTAGCTTACAAGAAACTTTTGTTTGGGTAGGAATTAAGTTATAACAGAGTTAAAAATGTATTCTGATGTGCTGTAGTAGTCTGTGCATTCACGTTTAATTCCAGGTGATATCATAGATGATTTTCAAAATGTTCCGCTCCCAAAACTTAACGATTCTATAATAATAATGCTGTCCCGCAGTCGTCCATTAGGGGGAGGGGATTGTAAGGAATTAAAGGTATACCACCCATGCCATCGTATGTTGTAACAGTTACCACATCTGTCAGGCAACTGGAAGATTTAGGCAAGTTTCCTGTTTAGTGTAGATTTCTTTTTTAAGATTTCTGATCTAAATTCCCTAAAACCTCTAAAGTATTTCGGACAAAAATAGCAAAGCAGTTAAGTAAGTAGAGTCGAGATTTTCAGTCTTGCAATTCTTAAAATACTGCGCTGAGGGATAAATTCTTATGATTTACTTAAGAAGAAAATTTTATCAAGGCTTACAAAAGCAAACTTCCCACATTTATGGTCCATTTTATACAGCGAATAACCTACAAAAGATTTTCTAATTTTAAAATCCGTATTATTTCATCTACGTTATGTCCTCATACGCCTTACACTGAAAAGCATTTCATTGTAAAGGGATATAATCTATATTTCTATAAAGCATAGTTTTCCTTATTTCCTACATTAAATTTTTCGATAATCGAAGTTTATAGAAGTTCATAGAAGTTTTTACTTTTTTCACAAAGAAAATTTCCGAAATAAAATTGTTATATAAGAAACCATTTTAAAATGCAATCATTTTAAGAAAGAGGTATGTACACTTTGTACAAAAACAATGGACAGTTCTATATCTCCCGTTCTACTGGCTCGACTGACGAGATTTAACTTGCGTTTTTCATGTCACGAGGGCGAGACTTAGGACACATATTAGATTTATATATAATAGATTACCTATGTCTTGAGACAAAATGGGACTTTTTCGGAAATGATATACATATTTGTTTCTATATTTCCATTCTATGACTGAAATTGTGACAAAATGCCAAGTTTTGTAAAAGTCGCAAGAGCAGTTTTTAAAAAATCTAATGTGTACGCCACATAACTTCCTTGTACAGAATATTATACGCAATTTTCCTACATTTCATTTAAACATATTGAATTAACAGTTAACGAATTTTGAATTAAATCTACTTCGTCGATAGCGCATAAACCACGATAGAATAAATGCACTGTTAAACGTTCACTATATTTATTTACCATAGCCATACTTTGCCGCTAAGTTCACTTAACAGAGTTACATCTCATTCATTTTATAACTCAAAGCTCGCAAAAATTATAGCATCTGAAGAATTACCGCAAGTTCTATTCAGATACTATAATAAATCTAAAACAATGTCTAAAAGAAATTGAACAAATAAAAAAGAAACAGTTTTTCACAGACGATTCAGCGCCGCTTACCTAATGCGCATGCGTTGCTAATTAATTCAGTTCTCACTTCTCGGTAAGGCAAAAATATATAATAATTTAAAATATTTTCATTAAAAATTGCAAGATATAGAAAAATATAAAACACCAAGTACAGTTAAAATAATTTTAAAAAATTTTACAATTAAAATTACAATTTGTACGCAAAAGCCAGCTAATAACTAAAATAATAATTCCAGAATCAGCCAAGCATAATTTCACTTGGAATGATAAAAGAAGACGTTACTTTGTTGTTGCGCAGCTTAGTTTCTCTAGATTGGTAACAAATGCACTATTCTTCTAAATTTCAAATGTAAACAAATATGGCCGCTATCATAACCAAATATTAAGCTTAGCCGCACTTAAAAAACTTTTAAATTGTTGATAATTCCGCAATTATTGCATGCAGGTTAACTAAAGGCATAAAAATCTTAATCGAAAGATAAGAACAACATAATTCAATCATTTTTAAAACAAAGAATGCACGATTTACAAACTTAGAAGAATAAAGAAACTGATGTCACTGACGGATATCACTCGAAAACATTGTTAAAGTGCATTTGATAGCGGTCAAAATAGATATTTTTGTTGAAATAAGGCACTCGAAATGTTTCACGATTACAATACTTCCCTTTTACTTCGTACAAGGAGGTAAAAATTAACTCTTAAAATTTTAGATCCCTAAAGTTAATTGAATTTGGCATATATTTATTAGAATCTCTTTTTTATTAAAACTTACTTTGTAAGGTTTTAGTTAAACTAACCAAGTTTATTTTAATTTAAATCTTTTCTATCTCCTCTCTGCTTCAACTTCCTGTCAGAAGAAGCGCGCGTTTTTAGCTTATGCTAATTTTTGAAGTTCAGCCAAGCACTATTTAAGCCAGAGGTAGAAACCTCTCGGTGTGTGAGAGCTTTGCCTCAGATCACGGTCACGCTGCTCAACGTTCGCCTGACCAGCTAGCAGTTTAAATTTATAAGCCATAGTGCTTACTACGTGATTGCATTGTAAAATAAATTAAAGTGCGGTAGTATTTAGTATACCTTGCTACGCACCCTTTTAGATAGAGGCCAACTTCCGCGAATTGCTCTGCGAAGCAAAGTTTAATTTAAGTTCTATTTTAATTTATTCAAATTTATTTGATTGTTAAGTTCGACCAAAGTGTGGTCTGTTACGTTCTGTATCTCTCCCGAATTGGGAGGTTTGTATTTAATAGTGATTGAATTAAAGAGGATTTCAAATCCCTTCACGTGCAGTTATTCTCCAGTCCAGCAGTTACATCAGAACATAGCGTACCTTCCGCTCCCTGTTCCAGTTCAGGACTTAGAACGTAAGGATAAGAACCCTTTACAGAATTTACAATGTTTCCAAAAAAGATGCACAGAACACAAAGTCCTGACAACTTCTTTCCTTCTTTTACAATTTGAAATTTAAGCTTGATCTAAACAAAATTGGCAGGTATTTTCTGATATGTTTTTATTTATTATTTTTTTTTAATTTTTAGTAATTCTTGTAAGTTTTTCGGAAAAACGTTTGAGTTATAAAATGTGTACCATCATCTTAAAGTAGATAGATTTTTAGGCATGCCTACCAAAATATACAGTTTTTTATTCCAAATTTCCAAAGTTTTGAGTGAATTTATATATTGGCGGGTTTTGAAGTTTGGCATATTTGTTATAAAAGATAATAACGTCAAATGTGATTTACGCCCTTTGTTTGAACTTATTTGAGAGAATGAACAACGCACCTTTTTTTTCACTCGTTCTTTTTCTAAAATGCATACCGAATTTTTTCCATATTTCGATTTTACTAATAAAATTATGTTTAAGTATTAAATTTTGAATTTGAAAAAAAAGGAAAAGAAAATAGTTACCTTATATCAAGAATTTCGCTAAATGAATTATTCTTGGCTCAAATTGAAAAAAAAATCCTCCAAGATAATTTTCAAAATTTTTTGGTAAATTACTCACCAAATTTTACAAAATTCAAAATTTAATACTTAAACATAATTTTATTAGTAAAATCGAAATATGGAAAAAATTCGGTATGCATTTTAGAAAAAGAACGATTTCCTGTCAAAATTATCTTATAACAATGCTATATATATATATATATACCCACTATATATTCTAAGTCGAGCTTTCGAGACAGGAGAAACGCAAATTAAATTCTATCAATCGTTCAGGTAGAACGGGAAATACAGCACCGTCCTCCCCCCTTGTTTTTGGGGGAAGTTGTACGTAGAGTATCAAGGATAATACTACCTCTTATTTCTTTTCAAAATGTTTTCAAAAAGACTGCAATTCATGATGGTTTTTTCAATATTCTCAGGCTTGGGGTCACCGAGTGTAGCGGCAACCGGGAGGTGGTCGGTTGATATTTCGTGTTCGACATCTAATAAAGTAAGTATGGTGGTAGTGGAGAACACAGTATCCAGTATATCAGATTGTTCGAGAGAGAGAAAATTCCAAAATCGGTCTATTTATAGTTTTTTTAGCCAATGCTGTTGCCACTGTCGAAATGGAATTCGGAATAAAAAATGCGAGGACTTCCCTTCACAACAGTGTTTTATTTCTTAAAATACTACGCTTCTAAAGAGATAAATTCTGATGGTTTATTTAAAAGAAAAATTTTATTGGGACTTACAATAGCAAATTTCTGAGAATTTGCGGTAACTTTTATTCAGTGAATAGCTTTCAAAATTCCTAATTTTATAATTCATTTAAGTTATGTCCGTTTACCGCCTCATATTGAAAAGGATCTCAGTGCTAGGGGATATAAAACATATTTTTTCTATGGGAAATTTTCACATTTCTATAGAGGCATACTTTCCAATGTAAAGGGATGTAATACACATTTCTGTAAGTGTATACTATTCCTTGTAATAACATTAAATCTTTCGGTAATAGAAATTTTAAACTTTTTCTCGCAAATTCTACACTTCCGAAACATAATTTTTACAAGAAACAATGTTAAAATGCAATAATTATAAGAAAAAGGCATGTACGTAGAGTGCCAAAGATAATGCTAACGTCTATAAATAGACGAAATCTGAAGTTCCGTTCAAGCGTTAAAGGGTTACTCGCTTTATAATTCGTCTTCTGTATTCTCCACCTTATCGTAGTTAAAATTATACACCGGTGGACAAAATAAAAAGACCTTTTCCCAAAATCTAAAGAAATACTGAAAAGAAAAAAATGAAAAATATAAATTTTTGTATATTAATAGTATCTGTTTCTTTTTTGTTTATATGCATATTCGTGTCGAGGAAGTTTTTTTGTACGCAAACGTTTCTAAATTACATTGGTTTTCTAAAAAAATATTGTTTTATATTAACTGTAATTTGTTCTTTTCTAAAAATTCCACTCTTTTGAATTACTTTTGGTAAATCACATCATTTGGATTTACTTTTGGCTTTGAATTTTACCCTTGCCTACGTGAATGACGAAACACGAATGGAATAATTGAGGAGTTAGGTATGAGGGCAACTTCCCCTTGATAAGTCTGTCTTCTGCCAGCTCAACAATTATTCACTTATGCATTTTTATCAATTTTAGGATTTTAAAAAATTTATTAGAATTTTATATTTGTAAATAGATTTTGATACTCGCACTTGATTTATTTATGTTCTCAGAATTTAGATGATATTGTAGATTAGTTAGCAGCAATATAAATTATTTATTTATAATTTCTTTTAAACTTATTTTATTAATTTTTTACTTTAATTTGCTTTTTACGAATAGAAATTTTGTTAAATTGAAATTACATATAGATATAATTTATTGCATGGCAATAATGCGAACAACAGAGGGAAGAAAATGTCATTCGTTAATTAGTATGAGTGACAACACAGTGAGTAGTTCATACAAATACTCACTGTGTTTTATTTTTTGAATAAGTGTCTCTTTTATGGAATTTGCCATATCATGAATTCCTCGACCTACTCTATCATTTGATAACGGAATATTTTTAATTTCATTAGCTGCAGTTTCGTTGAATAATGTTAAAACGGTACCTTTAGCTGCTAGTAATACAAGGTAATCTCCAAATGTGTGAGCCTGCCCAGTCTTGGTAATTTTTAGGCGTACTAGGTAACTTACCTTCCAAAGTTTTTTTCACTTGAAGTCACAAAACCTTTCATTACTTCTTTACAATTTTTAAACGGCGATAATTTCCTCTTAAAATATTCTTCAGGTTCATCCTTTAAATTTTGCATATAATAGTTCACCCCAAATAACACATTGAAGTTGATGGTCTATTTCATCTCCATTCCAAGTAAACCCAACTATCAATAACTTTCATTATATTTTCTATGAACAATTTTTCTTTTCTTTTCAATATTCTTAGTGCTAATAGATTGTCCTGGATCCATCTCCTGTGAATCGTCACTTTTCCTCCTAGTCAATCCTGGCCATTTTCCTGTTTTGAAAATGTAGGTTAGTTTTATTATTTTTTCACAAATATTATTTATTTAAATGCACAATATATTGCGAGTTCTTCAAAAACAATCGAAGATATTCTCAAATCGCGCAGAAAAGTAAGGAATACAAACAACAAAAAGCCAAAAAATCTGCTGTTACAGATAACAAATCGACGTAAAAAAATTATTCAAATTGAAAATAGAGCAATATGAGCACGGAAAGGGTTTCGACATAAAGTGTAGACATGTTGTTTCCTGTTAAATATAACATCCATTTCTATTACTACTTTTAAAAACGTTATTTATTACAAATTTTGTTATGTCTTAGTCCGTGAGTGGCTACTGGTGTTGAACAAAGCTCAGTTCGCATAAAATTACCAATGTTAAGAAAAAAATTAAAGAAAATGTTGGGGTTTTTAATTTTTGAATTTAATGGTTCAAAATACCTTGTTTCATTGCCTACCACCTCTTTTTCTCTTACGTACCACCAGTGGTACGGGGCCACTGGTTGCGAATCGCTGCTCTAGGCCATTGATCCCAAACTAGCTGCCGGCAGGTGCCAAGTGGTCCCCTAAGCAATTTTACGCGATTTTCGAATTTATATCTCGTAAGCTCTTAAGTTAATTTCCTTTGATTTAATTAGCATTGTTATGACAATTATTATTATTATGGCCAGAATTTGAAGAAAGATTAGATTTCAAATATTTTCAGTAAAAGTTAAAGTTATTTTCACTGTGATTAACGAACAGCAGAAAATGCAATAAAAACCTGTAAATAGAGATTGCACAAAAAATCTATAAATGGAGTTCATTTATAAGGTATTTCTCCCGCCTTCTTGGCATGCGTTTGTGGTGTACTGGTCAGCACGCTGGGAGCGTATTCCAGTGGTCCGTGGTATGATTTTTCAGTGATTCCAGTGGTATGATTTTTTACGTGGTAGAATGATCGGCCGTCTGGAATGTGGGCGTACCCAACTGAAAGTATCAGACGAACTTGGAATTGACCAGAGTGTCATCTCCAGGCTTTGGCAACGATTCCAAGATGATGGTAATGCGAGTAGACGTTACAGCACAGGTCGCCCCAGAGTTACAACGCCGAATGAGGGCCGGTATTTGACAGTTACTGCCAAAAGAAAGAGGCGGAGCGCAGCCTCAGACCTGTCTCGTCAGCTCTCTTCGGCCACTGGTACGACAATTTCAAGGCAGACCGTGTACAGACGCTTAGGGCAGATTGGTCTATATGCTCGTAGATCTGTCAGATGCGTTCCACTTACTGCAACTCACTGTCGCCTGCGGTTAGCCTGGAGTAGAGAGCATGCATTGTGGACACCGCAACAGTGGGCTTGTGTGGTGTTTTCAGACGAGTCCAGGTTTAGCTTGCAGTCTGGTTCTCACCGGACTTTCATATGGAGAGCTCCAGGTACCCGTTACCACCAAGAAAACATCATTGAACGACACCATTACGGTGGTGCATGAGTGCTCGTTTGGGGTGGAATTAATCTGGGTTCCAGAACTGACCTGCATGTTCAAATTGGAACCATGACAAGCCAAATCTATCGGGACGTCATTTTGGAACAACATGTACATTTGTTTCGGGGCGCCATGGGCGCACAATTTGTGTTTATGGATAACAACGCCCGTCCTCACCGTGCAAACATCGTAAGCGAATGCCTTCAATTGGAGGATATCACCCGTATGGACTGGCCAGGATTCTCACCGGACTTGAATCCAGTAGAGCACGTGTGGGACATGTTTGGCCGACGAGTTGCAGCCCGTCAACCTCCTCCTACATGTGTACTGGAACTTCGGAGAGCATTGCGTTTTGAGTGGTGTAATATCCCCCAAGATCAGATCGATAATTTGATACTCAGCATGCCTAGGCGTTGTACGGACTGTATTGCATCTTCTGGGAGACATACAACGTATTAACAATCATACCAACCATGTAATATTGGTTTTTTGTAAATAGGTTTTTTTGTAATTTGCTCCAGGGAAAAAAATCGCTATTTTTTTTAATAATATCAAACATATAGCATCTTTTTTTGCTCTTTACCTTTTGTTTAATAAATAAGCTTTACAAATAAGTCAAATTTGTTTTGCTTCTGACTCTTCCTTTGCCTGATTTTGCATTATCCTTAATTTATGGACATGAGTGTATTTTATTTAAAACATAGTTAGAAGCAAATTTCTAAAAAAACTAATGTTTTCTAATTTAAAATTGGAATTCAACGTCACAATGTTACCATTATTTATCTGAGATGATGGGAAATTCTAAAATAATTTCAAGATATATATATATATTTTAAGAGATAGCTGCTTATTTTATTTTTTAAACATAAACTTTAAAGATAATTAACTTTATAAAAAGTACGTCAGCTATAAATAAACCTATAATTTGCTATAAATATTGCTACCATTATCTTGAGTTGTAAATAAAAAATACGGTAGTAATATCCCTCTGCAGATGTTACAGAAAAAGATCGATAGCACGATCGAAGTAATCTTGTTTGCCAAGCATTTGTTAGGCATATGTATACAGTTGGGGTGCAATTGTTAAGTATAAACAAAGTTATCCGAATAATTGGAATTCGATATCTGAAGCTCTGTTTATTTCGTTTTACTGTAGTCAAATTTTCTTTAGCATAGATTTCATCTTTTTTGTTACAGAATTTGTCAAGAAGAATTCATAATTTTTGAAACAGTTGGCTGTCAAAGTTTAGGAAATATCGTTTTATAAGCTCAGTTAATCTTATCCAAAGAATATTCTTCGGCATAAGGCAAATTTCACGTTATCAGCAGTATTATATATTTACAGTACTGTAATACCTTTTTTTTACTTTAATTAATACTGAATAAATAAGATCAATCATACCTTGAGGTAGGAGAATTATTGCACAGGCCAGAAATATAACAGTTTTGATTTTAAAGAACATTTTTTGTCAGTGAGGATTTTCAACTTTTTTCCGAGATCCGGACAATTTGTAACTTCATCTGATCGAAAATATAGTATCCTGAAAAAAGGAAAATAATTAATTATGAATTAGAATAAAACACTAACAAACCAAAAAAAATAGATCTAAAACGTTTGATGTAGGCAACACATGATTTCAAGTATCTATATTTTCAAAAATCATTTATTTGCCGTATTAAGTTACCACAGTTCCGTTGTCCGTTTTTTAGTTGGATATAGAGCGAACATTCGATAGATACCTCGCTAAAAGAAGGGATGCCTTTGTAATGGACTTTTTAGAAGAACTAGTTCGTATTTGATTTACGCATGGGGAAAAACATGAAACTCCGATGCAGCCACCTCTTTCTTAGTATGTCAACGCTTAGAAATGTTATTGCAAGTTAATTTAACATTTTAAAGGTATTTTATCCCTCTTTTCCCCATGCCTTCGAGGTGTAACTGGAACCCCACTCAACGCGTATTCGGGAGGACAGAAGTTCGAGTCCCGGAGAGGGCATTAAGGATTTCTTCAATTTCCTGACTTCGAAAGAATTGTAAATGATTATGGAGTTTTCATCTGTTTAATCTCTTAATTATTCTTTAAAATTATATTAAAATAATTTAAACAGCATAAATGTGTAAGGAATTACGAAATCCATTTAGCTTCAGTAATACATCTAGTTAGCAGCTGGAAAATGTGTTGAATGGTACGATTCTCGGAGCAGTTGTTTCTTCATGCAGCTTAGTGTAAAACATCTCACAGTTTTTACTGTGACATATGAGCTAAAATGTGAAAGAAAATTACCTTCTCTTCTTGGCTTTAGTCGAATGGGTCTCGGGCTTCTTCACTGTGCTCTTTAGATGAGTTGGGGAATGTAAAGAATTATGAAACTTTTCCTGTGTACTTTATTGTAGTGTCTTGTTGAGATATTCGCTTACCAGCTGAAAACTCCATGATTTGATTCATTGTGAGCACACACATATTTATCCTATTTCATGCTCCAAATTGCCTAATGATATCTGCAAATGGAATAGTTCGAAAATTGAGATTTTAAAGTGTACATGCTGTTTGTAGCACGTTAGCGAAATTGAGGCTTGCTTAAAATGCAGGCCAACATATAACTTTTTCTGACACAAATCAAGAGTATTCCAGCAAGCCGATTCTGCCGTTTCGGTCAGGCGCAAGGCTCAGAATGATCGTTTAACGTTAAGATATAGAATATGTTTACGTTATAGAATTCTAAAAATAAAAATCTCATTTTATCATGCAAAAATTTCAGTGCATACTCTGCGTCCTATGATAGTACAAATAACCTTTTCCATCACTTAAAATGTTACATGTTCAATCAATTAAGATTTTTCATTGATATTTAGATCGCTTCCTTCGAAAACGCATCGGAAAGGGTAACGTAAACCTTTTTTTGGTTACTCCTGCCGTAGCACAGAATATCCTCAGGATGTCTTGTTAAGTCGGAATATTCCAGGACATACTTCGGATAAACTGATTATATTGGTTGTCAGACGTCCTTGAGGTCATCCTAATTAAACATCCTAATAAATCCTTTATTTCGTACAAAGAAGTAAAACGTTACTATCCTACTCTTATTTTTTTCCCGAATGATTTGGAGGCCGATATCATAGCACAGAAATAAGTTATATTATGCCTTCATTACGCTATTTTGTGTTCTAATAAGCCACAAGATCTTTTTTGTGTTCTAATAAGCGACAAGAATCCACAATCAACATCTTCAGGACATTCTTAGAATCCACAATCAACATCTTCAGGACATTCTTACATATCCCGGAATTTAGCGACCTAAATTCCGGGATATGTAAGAATGTCCTGAAGATGTTGATTCTCAAATGTCTTGAGGACTTCGCCAATTTCACATCCTGACGATATTTATACTGCATTTTCCGGAGGATTTCCGTTGTCAAACATTCTTAGGATATGTGTTCTCAATTTTACCAATTTCCATTTTTCGAATTTGCACATTTGAAAGCATCGACACTCTTTAATTTTCATAGGTATTTTGCTAAGAGTTGTTTCTAAATATTGTTCACTAAAAATATTGATATCAAGGTTATCCTTGTTATTTCGTTATTCATTTGAACTATTTCTTCTGGAACTTTTAAAAATTTACTTACGCATGGGAAAGATATTTTCAAAGGATTAGCTATTTCTAGATTATATTTCTGGAATAATTATTAAATTATCACCAATAATTCTGATGGGGCAGTAATGTAGTAGTAGTAGTACCTTGCAAAAAAATATAGCCATTAGCTGCATCATACTAGGGAAATGAGATTCAGAAAACGTCAAGAAATAATCTTCCAGGAACTTTGTTCAGGAAATAAGTCGTTACGTTAGAACAACAATTAGCCAAAATAATCCGCCAAACAAATATATATAAAATAATTGGGTTGATTTTTAAATCACAGAAATGGAAGCATTTTAGGTGCTTTATTGAATATGAGCGTAATAAAACTGGAAATGGTGAAAGGTTTTTAGTGCCACTACAAGAACAGAATCCAAATATTCAGTTTTGGGTGATACATGCCGATATGATAGTTTTTATAAATTTATTGGATGCTCCACTGGAATTTACTGGATGCTTCATTATTGTAGTTGATTGATCAGCTTTGGGGGGATTTCCATCCCGGACTGTGTGTATCATGCGACAGGCCAGCAACATCAGATGAAGAAGAAACATTAAACTGAAATTTACAGCATTTAACAGTGAAACCAAGGAGGCCACTTCAGTTATTCATGGATCTCAATAATGATCTTCCAGTTTATTCATGGATCTCAATAAGGATAATTTCGAAAGCGTTTTGACACTTCGTAGTTCAGTGGTCAACACACTCGACGCGTATTCGAGAGGTCCGTGGTTCGAGTCCCGGCGAGGGCATTGCTCATTTTTCATGATTCTTGCTTCTAAATAACCTAATGTCTCTACAAGGTTATCCTCTTATACGAATTTGATGAAGGAGACAAGAACAGATAACATTCGAATGCAAAGAATACACAAAGTACAACTTCTTTTCTGTTTTTTGAATACCTGTTAAGTTTTTAAAGTGGCTATGCACGCAGTTAAATATTGTAGGATTCTGTTATAGCTGTTATTCTTGTGGCTTATTAGAACACAAAACGGCATAATGTTACTTATTTCTGTGCTATATAATCATAATATGTATGTATATTGAGTTTTTGTATATTTTTGCTTTCTGGGAAGTGAGAACTGAATTAATTGAATGAGAAAGCAGCAAAAAATGTATGTAATTTAACAGCCATACAATGAAATCATGTGCTGTCCACATTAGATATTTTTAAATTCACTGTGATATTCTCAGAATAAAAGATTCTTTAAGAATTTCTTTATCGAAGAGTTTTAATATCATATTTCTGAAAATTCTCAGTTTATCTGAAATTTGATTTCTGCGTCAATTCTTTTTCTCTTAAATTTGAATACAAATTTCCTAATAGTTCTTTGCGCGTTACAGTAAAAGTGCTTTGCGTGTGTCTTATTCTCTCGCTCTTTCTTATTTCCTTATTAATTTGTTACTTATTTAGCTTAATTTACTAGTACTCAGCAGTAGTACATTCTAACTGTTTTTGACGTTTGGGATAGTTTTTTTCAATTAAATCATCCAGGCGTGTAGCTGTAATGTATTGTCATTTCTGTAACTATTAAAGAAAAGAATGGTAAAACCTGTATGAAAAGGGAATTAAACTAAATGCTTTGACAAATGTACAGAAATTAAATAACGAATTAATTTTTTTTAAATTAATGAAGAGACAACATTGTATTTGGAGTAGATTGAGACACAAAATTTAAGCAATTTCCAGGGCAATGGATTTATGAATGGAAAGAAATTTGCAAAGCTGGAAATTGGAGAATGTAGATTGTTTATTATTGTTATTATTATTTGCCTAAATCGATGTCAAATACCGGATTGTTTCTTCACTAATTTTAAGTTTCACTTTGGCGTGTTTATGTTCTGAATGAATTAAATAACTAAATAATAAACGCCAAAAGAACTATGAAATAACGAAACTCAAACGTATTCCTTGTGCCTAATAAGCTTCAAGGAAGCTTTTTAAATACAAATAATGCAAGAGAAAAAAATGCTGCGAAATCTAACTTCATTAGAGGACGGGATAGCCAATACCAGTGCTTGCATAGGAGCTTAATTTTCAGATTAATCCACAATGAGTACAAAAACCCATAAAAATAAAAGTAAGCATCTAAACTAAATGGTTAGAAATTCGAAAATGAGATGTATTAAAACGACGTAAGAACTTTCGATGCAACAGGATGACTGAATTATTTTTATAAATAACAAAATTCTTAACGCAAGTTTCACACGCGTTACAAGGAAAATAATCGTATTAGGAGCTCTAATTAGCGATTAAATTATATGTACTGAGCAACGATATAATGCTCTTCGGGTATCAGCATTTAAATTTATCTGCTAATATAGTTCAGTAAGCGAAATAAAATATTGTTACGAATTTCACATTTATTTGGCTATTTATTTAGAATTGTAATTAAAATTCCTTTTTATTTCCCCGTGCAACGCAGACGATTTTTGAAGAGAAAAAAAATAACAATAAAAATAAAAGAGCGCGTGTATTTAATGCTTAATAAATAAATATCTCGTAATTATTGTTGCCATCCAGAAAAATCTAGAAAAATCGTCATTGTTCTACTTATAATTAAAAGGCTTATAAAAGACGAGTGAAACACCTCATCTCAGTTGTTGTTGTTGCTGTTGTAGTTGAAGCTGTAAAAAGCGAAGTGCCGTTTGTTTACTTAATGCTGTTATTGATTGTAGCGATTTCGCTGTGAGATAGGATTATTTTATCTGTTTTGAACTGAGTTTTTGCTAAACGTTTGAGATATTGTGATACTGTGCGAATATCTGTGAAGAAATATTTCAGCATTTTAATTTATTTCTTTTGGAAAGAATAAATTTTTGTTAGCTTTTTAACGACTTGTGCATTCAATATATAACGAACCCGTACACACGTAACAATATTTTATGGCGGTTTACTATTTTAAACATTATATTAAATATTAAATACAACGAACTCCCGATTATACGCCTAGCCATCATCAGTACATTGCCCTTCAAAATTATTTTCAAACCAGTAGATGAAAACTTAGAATTTTAAATAAACAAATTCAGGAAAGCCTTTCGAAAGAAGACATGGCATGATTTAAGACAGTTGACTGATTTTAGGATTATTCGAAGTAATTACAATACCCTTTACCTCAGATAATCGAAGTTTTACTAAAATGGTGTAAAAAATGTAAAAATTAGATTGTAAGTTTTCTTATACTAGTAAGAACGACAATTTTGTAAGGGTTCGTTTATTAATATCGAAACGATAGTGTCATTCAAGTATGAATATTTAGGCTAGACTTATTTATTACTCTTTTATCACAAATGCAATAGATGTTTAATTCACAACTGTGTACCTCTCTGTAACATTCTCAGACGAGGACTTCGATTGTAAATAAAATTTATTTTATTGATTACTTTTCACGAGATAGTAATATATAGGTCACAGATTCTGAATCGTACTTTGTCCATCCAACGTGAATCGAAATACTGTATATGTTGCTTGCGGTTAACAAATGACGAGCAACGCAAACTTGACGTCAGTTTTAATCTCGCCTAAGTAAAATAAATCAATTTGTGTGATGGATACTCATTTCTTCCGGGAAAGAAAACTCAACCACGCTGTATTCTTAGAACGCAGAAAAGATAAAACAAATGCTGCAAGAATTTTCCTCAGTGTATAATATGCTTCGAGAGTATGACAATACGAGGTTTACTCTAGATACATATCATACTCGCTGAAAGAGTGATAAATAGAACCAAGTGAAGTAACTGCGTAAGAATAATATTTTTTATGTTTTATCTATTTCACCGGTATAACGAAATCCGCATGTTGGAACAAATGTAATAACAATGTACATACATTGTTAGCCCGAAGGGGCGGTAGCCCAGAAGAGCTGTTAGCCTCAAAACGACATTTTGTGGGGTTTCACTTTAAACAGTGAATCACTTTTTAAATTGTTGCCAGTAAATATCATCGCCCTGCATTAGACTTAAAGAAATTAAATAATGAAGAATCATTATGAACTTATGCATGGTTCTCGCACTGTGAAAAAACAACGGTACCTAGATCCATTCCATCGAACTTTGAATCACGTAATCCTCCTCCCCAACATTCGGCACCCTAACCCTCAAATTTTGAATTTCGAATTTGTTTTATTATCTATTTCAAATTTTGTAAAACTTTAACGAATTTTTGATTAACAAGCTCAATGATTTCAAAGCGAGCAATGGCAACACTGTACGAAAAAAAACATTTTTATCCCTAGCGCGCGAGTCCGTCTGTCGGAAATTCTAAAGAATGCCGTTTTTAAATAGAATTGAATTTTATGCGGTTTAAGTGCTGAACATATATAAAGTATTTTATAAATAAAAATAACACAAAATAAGGAAAAAAAGACCCTTTAGGCGTAATATATAATATGAAAGCTTTTAGATTTTTTTTATTTCCTCGTTTTTCTTCGACTTTTGTGAATTGCATTATTAGTCCAAAGGGATTTAGTCCCGAAGGACTATTACTTTCGTTTTGCGATTTTGCGTCGGAAACACAAAAACGGCGTATCACTTTTCAAATTGTTGCCACTAAATGTTATGGCTCTGCATTAAATTTTAAAAAATGAAAAATCTGCATAAATGTATGCATGTTTTTTTGACGTAGCTTTCTCTTCAAAAATCGTCTGCGTGCGTTGCACGGGAAAATAAAAAGGAATTCTAATTACAATTCTAAATAAATAGCCAAATAAATGTGAAATTCGTAACAATATTCTCTAAAACTTTAACGAATTTTTCATTAACAAACTCAAAGATTTCAAAGCCAGCAATACCAACGTTGTACAGAAAAACATTTTTATCTCCAGCGCGTGAGAGCGTGTACCGAAATTTCTAAAGATATGCTCAATTTAAAATTATTTTGCGATATTGCTGTTGAACTGAATTTTATGGTTTAAGTGCGAAGAACATGGTATTTAACAAATAAAGGTAACACACAAAATGTTAAATAAACGTCCCTTTGGACGTAATTTAAAATCTGAAACATTTCAGATTTTTTTTTTCGACTTTTTTTTTTTTAACTTTTAAATGAAAATCGTTTTTAGCATAAGAGTTGCTATTAGTCTGAAATTTCAGATGGCGAGGAGAGTGGTTCGAAAACCAGGGTGCATGGGTCAAAGGACCCTACCCCTCATCGAATGCATAAGTATGATTCTAATAAATTGGCAAGTACAAAATAACTTAAAAATAAGTAATAATAGTTTTTTTTTAAATATATAATTATATATATGAAAGGTACTAATTAAAGTAAGTAAAAACAAAAGGAAGGCGGGGCTATTATCAATAACTTGCCCTATGAAAAGTAAAATTTAAAAGTAAATAAAGCCATTCAAAATCCCACGAAAAAACCGAAAATGCCTGTTTAGAAAGAGAAGGCCGCTGAGCTGGTGACACACTAATTATATGCGTAAAGAAAAAAAAATCATGATGTTAGGTAACATGCGAATACAGAGGTGCACTCAATCCGATTAAATGTATAAAAATATAGAACAGGAGAGGAATACAATGCAAATAACACTTGATAAATACAAAATACAATAATGCAACAGAATTGTCGTACAAGTCATTACAACAGAGTAATAGGCATTAGTCAAGATTAACATTTAAGATAGCCCGAGGGCGTCTAACATTGACAATATCATTGACATCATAGTCATAAATGGTCATGGTGGGATTGTTAAGATCCCCCAGACCTTCAAAAAACTTACGTGCCAGACGGCAACAATAACTTTTAATATATTCAATTTTAAGTTCGTCATGCAAGCGCTGATTTCTAATGTACCATGGGGCACATACTATTTGGCGTAGAACACTGTTCTGCGCTGTTTGTAGTTTTTTGCGAATAGACTTACAAGAGTACGCCCACACAGGGCAAGCATAACAAATAATAGAACGCAACAAGGATTTATAAATAAGTAACTTATTATCTATAGATAGAACGGAGTTTCGAGAAATTAAGGGGTAAAGTATTTTTTGACGTACTCGAAACTTTTTAAGACTACTTGTAATGTGTGGGTTCCATGATAACCTTTTGTTGAGGATCACCCCAAGATAAGGGACTTGCTTGGCCCAGGGGATGGTCTCTCCATATAACTGTAAATTTTTAGGAGTTTTCACTTTTTTGGTGAACAGGATGGCTGCCGTTTTATCAACGTTTATCTTGATTTTCCACTTCACTAGCCAAGTCTCTAGTAATTGTAAGTGGTTTTGTAATCGTTGAATTGCTGAACCAATAAATGCACTTTGTGTGAGGATCGCAGTGTCATCAGCATACATTGCGAGTGTCGTGTCAGGTGTGGTGGGGATGTCGTTCACGTATATGTTGAATAATGTGGGGCCCAAAAGAGACCCCTGGGGGACTCCAGCCTTTATGGGTCTGGCTGTTGAATGTGTGCCTAATACGTGAACGACAAAGTGTCTACCGGTCAGGTAGGATTTAATTATGTTAATGATGTAGCCTGGGAGACCCAGACAGTGTAATTTGTATATAAGGGCATCCAGCCATACACGGTCGAAGGCCTTAGCGACGTCTAGAAAGACTCCTCCTGTGACTCTTTTCCGTTGAAATCCACCAGTGATCATTTCAACAACCCGATAAAGCTGATGAGTTGTAGAATGCTTACTACGGAAGCCGAATTGGTAGGGAATAATTGAGTTGTTCTGCTCCAGATGCTCATTGACTTTTTTAAGAATAACTGCTTCCACCACTTTGCTTAGCGTAGACAGTAGACTTATTGGTCGATATGATGCTGGTTCTGTCGCAGGCTTATTGGGTTTAAGAAGTGGAACCACTTTGGCAAGCTTCCAGGTCTTCGGGAAATGTTGCATCTTCAGAATAATATTGATGATCTTCGTTAGGTAGCATATGGTTTTAGGAGGAAAATGTTTAATCATGCAATTGGTTATTCCATCATATCCAGGGCTCTTGTTTTTCTTCAATCTCTTGATATATCCAGAGACCTCCGACGGCATGACTGTGATGATGTTGTCTGTGTAGGGACTTGTTGTGTAGTTGTTGTGAAAACTAGAAATGAAGTGATCCGTGTTTGTGTCACCAATGTTGTTAGTGCAAAACTGAGATTCCAGATGCGTAGCTAAAAGTTCTGCTTTCTCAGTTTCAGTGTAGTGGATTCTTTGCGGGCCTTTAAGGGGCGGAATGAATGTGTGGCATTTTGTATACCTTTTCACCGCTTTCCACAGAGAATTATCCTCCACAGAAAGGGATTCAAGGTATCTGGTCCAGCTGTGTTGTGCATGTACATTAGTAAGAGACTTGACAGCTTCACATAGGCGATTTAACTTCCTTTTATCATCAGGATGGCGTGTACGTTGAAACTGTCGTCTGGCAGCGTTTCTTTCTCGCACCAGCAGTCTGATTTCCCTTGGACGATATTGCTTGTTGGCCTTGATTTCAGTCCTAGATTGTTCAAATGCTTTTTGTATCTGATTAGTGAATTCACTAACTAAACTGTCAATGTCATCCCTCTCTTGTACCGTTGGAATCGTGTATTGAATGTTGTTTAGAGCTTTGGCAAATTCATGCCAGTTAGTACGAAAGGCTCTTTTGTATGTTGAGGTATAACTGCTGATATCAAGTATGATTTTAACCGGGTTATGATCTGAGGATAGCTCATCCAAAACCGAAATATCCAGCGGAGCGCTGGTATTTCGGAGAAGGAAGAAATCCAAGATCCCCGTTGAACCAACAGTATACCGTGTTGGGGTTTTTGGAGCTGCTATGCTAAAGCCGACTTTGCCGACTAAATTATAAATTAATTTGCCTAAAGAGTTAGTTGTATAGCAGTTCCATGCGCGGTGTCGTGCGTTCAAATCTCCACCCAAAATAACATGTGTTCCAAGTGTTAGTAGCACTTTGAGGTCTGCTTCTACAGCAGCCACAGGTTTCGTTGGTGGAATATAGGTGGAGACGAATGTGTATGTTGTGCCTGTGTTTGTTGTGATGGAAATAGCTGTGGCCTCTATGGCTAAAAGCTGTGGTAATGTTATATGATAATGAGGGATGCAGCGTTTAATTAGAAGTGCAGTTCCACCACCTCTTGCACGTGACGAGTTCACATCTCTGCTGGTGCGATATGTACAGTAGTTAGCAACATAGATTGGAGATGTAGGGCCAAGCTTGTGTTCTTGTAGGAACATTAACTCGGGATTGTACTTATTCATAAAATCCCGCAGCTCATTGAGCTTACGAGACAACCCATTTGCGTTCCAACTAATTATATTTACAAAATTATACACATTATTATTCATACTTGACTAGAATTAGAACTGAAAATTTCTTCAAACATTTCAAAAACAATAAACAATTTATCAATAGCATGCTCGGCTTGTTGTAGCTCGGGCAGCTTGGCAGAAATTTTTGACAAAATATTAGCAATAGATGTGCCTTTAAACACATCAAAAATTTCTTTAACTAGGTCAAACAGTTCTTTAAAAGAGTTTGAATTAACACCACCAGTATTTTTACCTTTAACATTTTTCTTTACAATATTAGAATTTGAATTAGTATTAAAATTAGAGTCCATATCAGATTGTTTTTTCTTTATAATAGTAGCAGAAGTGTCCTCAGTTACTGTTGATTGACCCGCTGCGCCTCCCTTCATGGCACTAGCGTAGCTCACCCCAGGTATAACACCAGATCGCTTGGTTGCAGTGCTGGCATTTGTGGAGTTTTTTCCAGTAGCCTGATTGCCTGTAGAATTGGACCGGAACACCGGAAACTTCGGGCATCCCTTGTAGTTCGCTGTATGACCCGGACTTAGGCAGTTACAGCATACAGGATTATCAGTACGTTTCATTTTACAATCAACAGTTTTATGTGCACCTGCACATTTTACGCATCTAGGCTGGAGCTTACAGTTCTCAGAAGAGTGATGGAAGTGCTGGCAATTATGGCATTGCACAACACCTCCACGCACTTTGTAAGGAACAATTGTTACATAAAAACATAGCAATTTGTTTATATCATACACTTTTTGCACATTTGGGAAATTCTCTAAATGAACTAAAAATAGTGGCATAGGAGCTTTACTCCTAGTGCGATGCATTTGGACTACTCTGCGAGATTTAAATCCAAGGGTTAACAATTCATTTTGAATGTCATCAGTGGGGCAATCAATAGAAAGACCCCGTATTACTACCTTAACAGGCCTATCTAGCTTTCTAGTAATCAAATAATGGTCAATTTGACCTTCCTCCAGATATTTAGAAATGAGTCTATGATCTTGTTCAGTTTTTGGAAAAACTTTCAAAAATTCACCGTTCACCTTGGCAGCAAATTCAAGTTTTGTGTCTATTTTCATTTGTTTGAGAAATTCAGGAAACTTAATACTAGGCTTTACCATTATTGGCTTAACTTTAGGAGGAGTGACTTCAATAACGTCAGGCTCCCCCTGAGTATCCATTTGATCATCATTAATATTTGCATTTTCACTTTCTAAATTTTCAAACTTATTACTAGTTACAATATCAGTATTACACTTAACCAGCTTAGTAGGGCGCGCCACATTGCGTGGTTGCACAAACCCTTCGGAGTCCTGAATTTCAGAAGCTCCTCTCTTATTTTTTTAGAAGGCCTCTTGGGCTTAATTATACCAGCATTTTGTTTACATACATTAGTAGAACTATTAACATTGGCAGTAACAGTAGAACTACAATTGACATTATCAACATTTTTATCAGATGCATTAACATGATCA
Organism: Stegodyphus mimosarum; assembly: GCA_000611955.2. NCBI lineage: Eukaryota > Metazoa > Arthropoda > Arachnida > Araneae > Eresidae > Stegodyphus > Stegodyphus mimosarum. Next base: position 149,453 of record KK121340.1, on the reverse strand, counting down.
TCTAAGGCACTTTTAAGCATACTAGCATTATTATCAAAAATATCCTTAGCAATATCATTTCTAGATTTATTACAATATATCGGATTGAGATTACCAAAGGATTCGCACTTACCTGTAAATAGTGACTTTAATCCTGTAGCAACTCCCATGAATTTATTCCATTCATCCAATAATTTTTCCTGCAGCTGTGTATCCAACTCAGAATGTAACGTTGTTTTTGTAGAATCTTTCAAACGAACAGCAACTTCGATGTTATGGATTTGATTCAATCCGAAGAAATAATCATCCAGCGTCCATATATCCTTAAACAATATTTCTTGCCAGTTCAGATCCAAAACTTTTCCACCGAAATCAATCAATAATTTCTGCTGTTAACTCAATTGCACATTCTTTTAATCCTTTTCCATTCCCCAGCGGGGGAAAATCTTGAACGTGCTAAAATGGCAAAGAGTCGCACAACATCGATCGCAGGTAAAAACACATCAATCCACAAAAATAATCGTGTATCCACAGTCTATATACGAGAGAAGAATTGCGTAGAATCTTTCCGAACTGACTGAAATTTCAGATTTTTGTTCGTGCTACATTTATCTCCGTATCGTATTTCAAATGTTGCCACAAAATATTATTGCCATGCAATAATTTTATAGTAATAATGTAGCGAAAATAAAAAACAAATGAAAACACAACTAAAAGCATGTTGCCACGAAATGTTACCTTTACATGTTATTTTTTAAGAAATATTTATAAAAAGTATGACAGTACAAATAAAAGGAGAAAAAAAGTATCAGAGCACAAATAAAAGGATATTGCCGCGAATGTTATTGGCATGTATTATTTTGAAAGAAATAGTGTAGTGAGTATGTATAAAAAATGTGTGGATACACAAATAAAGGATGTTACTATCAAATGTTAGTGCCATATATTATTTTTAAATAAATAATTTAGCGAATATAAGAAATAAATGGCAACACAAATAAAATGATGCCACCGCCAAATGCTATTGCCATACATTACTTTTAAAGCAATAATATACCGAATATAAAAAGAATGAACAAATGCATTCCGCCCATTTCAACTATTATTTAGAAGTTTCGAAAGCATAAATCTATATTCTTTTCTCCGAAACAGCTTTCGTTCTGTACGAAACAAAATAATGAAAGTATTAGCAGTTATGATTATGATATAGTACACTGGAGAGGCATTACATTATGAGCACCCTGTTAATAACATGTAGGACCACCTTTAGGCACTGGGAGTGGCAGTGACCTCACAAGGTGCTGAAACATAATCTGAGGAATCTGGTATCAAACGCTCACCAAGTGGTCCTGCAATTCCGCACATTCCGAGGGGGTAGCGTGGTAGCACGAATTTGTTTTTCCAGGTGGGACTATAAATGCTGTATTGTATTAATATCAGGTAAATTTGGAGGCCAAGATAGGACTTGAAAGTCACTGGAATGTTCCTCGAACCACTCTCTGATGATTCTACCCTTATGAAACGGTGCATTATCCTGCTGGTGCATACCATCCCCCCCCAGAAATATGGTCGTCATGAATGGGTGAACCTGATCTGCAACGATGTTCACGTAGCGCACAGACGTCAGGGATTGTTCTATAGGGATTATGGGTCCTAATGTGCTCCATGAAAACATTGCCCACACCATAATACCCCCGCCCTCGGCTTGTCTTCGTCCAACTGAGCATTTGGGAACCCTTCTATGTCCAATTCCGATGTTTCTTGGCCCATTACAAACGCAGCTCGCGTTGACGTGTTGTCAGTGAAGGGAAATGCCTCGGCCTTCGGCTGCGTAGGCCCATGTGCAGCAATGTGCGCTGCACAGTGTATTGAGAAACACTGTCTGGATGGCCGCTGTTGTAGCTGGTGGTGATTTTGGCTATTGTAGCTCTTCGGTCACGGTGAGAAACGCGTAGCATTCTACGCTCTCTTCTGCAATCAATGCGCCGTCGACGACACAATGCTAGCCGGCGACTTGTCGTTTCACCATCCATACACCACTGTCGATATGTGCTCACAACAACTGCACGTGAAAAGCCCATTAAACGCGCCGTTTCTGATTTGATGTTCCCAGTCGCCGAGCCATAACAATTTGACCTTTATCTAAGTCTGAAAAATCAGCTGCTTTTCCTATTATGTCGCTAATCGCGCTATGTTTGGAAAGAAGTTCTAAGTTCTGCTGATAACTCCGCTAATTAACTTGCAGGATTTACGAGTTTTGTTCCGGCTGTCGGAGATGATTGCTGTAGAGCGAGAATGCATGAGTAAGACCGTCGGTCAGGACTGCATAAGATAGGAAGGCACTATGTTTGAAAATACAATGCATAGCCGCTTTATATACTCTAACATCAGCCAAGCACGCGCATAATGGATTTGTTCCTGGGCGACCCATTGTTATAGATGTAGAGTGATCATAATGCAGTGGCTCTTCTGTGTATATTTTATATGATGCTCGTAATCAAAACGTCCAAGGATGATCCTTAATGTAAATATGATCTATTTCTTTTTCATTGGCTCGATAGCCCAGAATGGGCCCTGGTCTTCTCCAGAAGTCTTCTCCAAGCATCTCGGCCTTTGTCAACTATTTTCCAGTTTATGACCTTTACAATGTTCAAGTCATTTTAAACACAATCCGTCCATCTCACCAGCGGTCTACCCCGAGGTCTGGTTCCATGGGCTTTTCCAGAAAGATTTTCTTACAATACCAATCTTCATGCATTCTGGCCAGATGACCAGCCGATTTAAGTCTCTACAGTTTGAAGAAATTTATTACGTAAGGTTATCTGTATGTCTTGTATAGCTTTAAATTATATTTCTCCACGATCTATTCACACCGTCAAGTATGCAAAACAATATCCTCTCTAAAAAACTCAAAGCTTCCTCATCACATAAAGTCAACCTCCAAGTTTCCGGCGCATAAGTCAGGGCAGGTCTTGCAAAACTCCTATGAAGAAGTAATTTAGTTAACTCAAGAAAGCTGGATTTTAAACTTCTCTTCAGGCCATTAAAATATCTATTTGCAGGAGTGATTAAGTATTTCAGAAGTTATCTCGTTTTTACGATTCGTCTTCGCTTCCACATAAGTAAAGCAGTAGATGTTTCCAAATCTATAGCTACTGATTCCTAAATTAGCATCTCCAAGCATCTCGGCTAAGTCAGATTTTAAACAAGGCATGTATTTATTTTTATTTTCGGGAACAGAAAGGTTAAATCTTTTTGCACTTTTTTCCAGTGCCATGAATGCTTGTTTAAGAGTAGGAACAGTATAGGTAACAATGCAGATATCATCTGCATAAGCTAGTAAGAATAATCTTATTAAAAGTGTTTCCTCTAGCACTCATCCTAGAATCTCTAATAACTTTTCAAGTGCAATATTTAACGGCAGGCATGCCAATGCATCCTCCTATCTTATTCCATTCTTGACTTCATTCTTGTTTTGTATGGTCACCTTGTAACTGAATTTGTATTTCGGTTTCCTTAAGAGTCAAAGCCACCAGGTTAACAAGTTTTTCTGGAATATTTAGTTCAAGCACGAACTCAGCGATTCACGCGTGACCCCTATTAATGCAGTCATACGCAGTTCTGAAATCGATAAAATAATTGTGCGTTTCGACTACAAATTTTCTGATTTTTTCAAAAATCTGCCTTAGAATGCCTTAGAATGCCATTTTTGTTCACATGAAAATAGACTTCACTATGGATTATCTGAAAAAACAAATATTATCCAAATCTTTTCTCCTTTGAGAGTTTTCATTTGTTTACTTCAATGTTTAGATTTGAAATATTTTTAGAATTTTAATAGACTGGAAAGGGTTTCAGAGGCACAGGAACAGTGAATTAATAAATTCTGAATCTGAAGCTTTATTTGAAAGCATTAATGAGACTGTTGCAATTCATACAATAAACGTGGATCAAAGTTTTGATGCAGTAGTAATTCCAAAACGTTTTTGGTCACTTAATTATGAAATTTGGAAAAATAAACGCTGTGAAAGAAAATGGATACAACTTTTCAGTTATTTCAAAGGAAAAAAAATTCATTGCCCCTTCTTACTCAGATATTAGAAAACATTTCAACATGCCAGGCACATCGGCACTAATTGAAGGAGTATTCTCGATAATATGTATCTCTTTCTATATATATATATATATATATATAGAGAGAGAGAGAGAGAGAAAAGAGAAGAAAAGAAGAAAGAGGTTGAAAGGCTAATTCAACCGTAAAAACTTGAAGCTTCAAAACTAATGGTGAAGTAAATTGCTATGAATTTTTCGCTACCATTAAAAATAACAAAGAATTTTGAAAAAAGTGCTCGTGCTAGCTAGCGATAAATGCTAATAAATAATAAGGTATATTGAGATGAGCTATTAAAAATTTCTTTTAGCAAATTGCTGCATTTTGTTAATAAATTCTTTTTCAGCCTGTTTAGTTATAGGTATTCATGCTATTAGGATGTATTTTCAGTTGTGAATATTTTCTCAAAACTGCACCGGTTTGAACCAAAAATATTATGGTAAACTTGCTTAGGATGTTTGCACTATACTTAAAAGAAAACTTTTCTGGGGTGGAGCGCTGCGATTTCACTTGCTAAGAATACATCACTAATTCCTCGTATTATATCCATAGCTAGATTTTGCTCAACCTGTAGTAAAGACATGACACAGGGAATGCCCATCGGCAATAGAGCAAACAACCAATAGTAATCTCAATCGCGAAGCCATCTATTTATATAACAGCTAATCTAATACTTGGTTCAGTACTGGACCTCTCGAGTACGCGCTGAGTGAGCTTACCATTATACCACGAATGCATGCTGGAAGGAAGTAGAAAATATCTTACAGACTCTACATTTTAAAGGGCAACTGGAGATTAGGGGACCCAATCGCCAAATCATGGTGGTGAGGAATCATCATCCACCATCTTTTAGTTCGGGCGCCACTGTAGAATCATTAGGTTTTTTTTAAGCAGATAGACATGACATATGAGCAATGTCCTCGCCGGAACCCGAACCTGGACCTCTCCAATACGCGCCAAGTGTGCTAACCGTTACACCACGAAGGCATGCAGAAAGGAGAGATAAAATTAAAAGGTGACTGTTGATAAGGGGACCCAAGAAGTAGATATGAAATAATAGTCCCTCTCCGGGACTCGAACATGGACCTTTCAATTACGCGTCGAGTGTGCAAACCGTTACACCCCGAAATCATGCAGAAAGGAGGGAGAAAATAACTTAATTATAATTTTTTATTATTAATTAAGGGATTTTAAAGTTCGCTTGGCTCAGCCAGTTTACAACATTACACATTAATAAAAACTCCTTAAATTATAACTTTATTTTCTCCCTCCTTTCCGCATGCCTTCGCGGTGTAATAAGTGTTCGACGGATATTCGAAAGGTCCAGCGCTCGAGTCCCGGCGAGGACACTGCACATTTTTCAGGTCTCCTGCTTCAGAATACCCTATTGACTCTACATGTAGCACCCGAACTAAAAAGGGCGGTGGACGATAATTCTTCGCCACCAGGATTTGGTGAATGAGTCCCCTAAGCCCCAGTCGCCCTTTAAAAGAGGGGAGTATATAAGATATTGTCCCCCTCCTTTTCGCCCGCATGCCTTCATGATGTAATAGGAAGCATACTCGATGCATATTCGAGAGGTCTAGGGTTCGAGTCCCGGCGAGGGAACTGCACATTTTTAACGTCTCCTGCTTGGAAAAAAACTGATAACGCTAGGAAATAAGCATTTTATCTTATGATCACATTAATTTATGTTTTATATCAGGATATTTAAATAAGTTGTGCTTTTGGTCCAAACTGCATGAAATTTTAAACATGTGCGATTAAATTTTACAGCCTGAAATCTTGTTCATCCAGATAATTCATTTTTTGGATGCAGCTGATTAGTTACTTTCAGTTATATGTTTCAGGAAAGAATAAAAAAAAATAATAAAACAAAACCTTCTATAAATTTCAGATAAAATGCTTATAAAAATATTAGTAAAATATTCTCTGATTAGAAGGAATGATTATCGAAATAAAGAAACGTAAATTATTACTATACTGGAAAACGTATAAAGTGCAAAGCATTTTCATAATTTTAAGCATATTTTGTGAGTTACGTCTAGGATTTGATTGCATTTATTAGATATTTCGAGTGTTTATTACGTTTCTAGGCACTGAAATTTCGACAATTTACAAATTTAGCATAATTTTAGAATAAAAGATAATTCATGTCGTCTAAACCCAGTTTTGTTCTTTCAGTTTCTACATTTTACGTTACTTGAGCAATTTCTTTAAAATGATGACTTTATATTTTAATGTCAGATGTCTCTGCAACTAGAACACGAATAAACGATAAAACATTTATAATCGCCGTGTAATTTTTCAAAGAAAGTTTTTCTTTTGTTAACGGCAATAAAATGCTTTATGAATGTTTTAATGCTAGCATTTGAAACGGAAGACGGAGGTAAGTAGCTGACAGTTAATAGGGAAAGCCTCCGAATCGTCTGCTAGATCTTTATATCGTTAAAGAAGCAAATAAAATTATAAAACACTTGTGCAGAAGGCTTTAAATATGCCTCAATTACGAAATAAACGATTTAAAAAGTAATCTTTTTTGTCAATACTACAGTCAAGACTTGATTTATTTGATGCGTTCTCCTTTTTATAAGGTTTTTTATCGCTTTGCTTTCTTGTATGTTTTGGTCAAATGCTAAAATTAATTTCTAACTGGAAGAATTTGCGACTTCATTCATAAAAGTTAATTGATTTTTGACTTAATTAATGAAATAAATTTTTGATTTGTATTATCCCAACTTTCTTGAAGTTTTGCATGCATATTATTTTGCGGTGGCAATACAATATCCCATCGTAATATTTTTTAGAATTGTTTATACATTTCTTTTAGTTTAAAATTAAATTTTTCTCACATATCCTTGATTAGCGGTGAAACTAATCATCACAGAATTTTGATTCTTCAAAATCTGATGCAACAAAAATTATTCTTCCAAAGAAAGGATTTTTGTAAATCCAAAGTACCAATATTTTTCCCTAATATTGACAGAATTTCAAATAATAAAATATTCCTTCCTTTATAGCAATTCACAATTTTAAGTTACAATAAGACACGAAATTTTAAACCGAAGAGAAACTTAAATGAAAATCAGTTTATGTTTACAGATACATCGGAAGACTTAAAAAACATACTCGAGACCAAAAGGTCCCGAGATCGAATTTCGCTAATCGCTGCTTAATTTTTCCGAACTTATAATATTTTTATAAGTTCTTCTTTTTGTCTCCGTAATTTTTCTCAAGTCATGTTGACTTCCTTTTTATTTTTCCTTAACGTCTTTTATGTATTTTTTCCTATTTCTGCTCCCTTTTATTAACTATGATGGGGAGGTAGAGGGCTTTTTACCCTAGACACTCCGTAATAATTAATCCTTGGATCTTAAAAAACCGGACGCAGCACATATTCCGTTACTACTCTCAGGACGAAATCATCCTTCTACCTTCAGAGTTATGATTATTTTCCTTTATCATTTCTTTTCTGTATTTTATAGAATAAACATTTAAAATAATACACATAAAATTTTAAATTACATAGTGGTAGTTAAAGTATGTAATTTAAATTACATGCGCTACTTATTTTTTATTAGGATTTGTCAAATGTGACAAAATACGAAATCGTGGGGAGCCGATATGCAATTTCAAGGAATAACAGGAGTCACGGCGTGAGATACATATAAGAATGATTAGATAATAATTATAATAAAGTTGCATTTCTTTTGGACAATCTTGGCATATAAGAATCATTCAGTCAGAGCCGGGACGTGCCTCAGGTAAATCACTAGAGGGGCGCCAAATTGGCTATGCGAATTCTAAAATTACTTTAATTATGTTCTTAAATTTGGCGGTCATTATTAGGAGAAATAAGCTTCGGCAAACTTAAATTAATAAAGCAGTAGGAAGAATTGCAAGAAAACCTGGAAATGAATGCAATGTATTGTTACGTGCGTACGGGTTCGTAATATATTGAATGCACAAGTCGTAAAAGGTTAACAAAAATTTATTTTTTTCACAATAAATAAATTAAAATGCTGAAATATTTCTTCACAAATCTTCGCACAATATCACAATATCTCAAACGTTTAGCAAAAACTCAGTTCAAAACAGATAAAATAGTTCTATCTCACAGCGAAATCGCTACAATCAATACAGCATTAAGTAAACAAACAGCAGTTCGCTTTTTACAGCTACAAGTATAACAGCAACAACAACAACTAACTAACTAACTGAGATGAGGTGTTTCACCTCGGCTTTTATAAGCTTTTTAATTATCAGTAGAACAATCACGATTTTTCTAGATTTTTCTGGATGGCAACAGTAATTACGAGATATTTATTTATTAAGCATTAAATGCACGCGCTCTTTTATTTTTATTGTTTTTTTTTTTTCGACGTAGCTTTCTCTTCAAAAATCGTCTGCGTTGCTAAGGCAACATGAAGCAAATCTAATTACAATTCTAAATAAATAGCCAAATAAATGTGAAATTCGTAACATTGCCCCCTTCCCAAGGACTGCACGTCCCGGGCAGTACAATCCCTGGACAGGAAGCCAAACTTACAACTAAAGCATCAGTGCTATAATAAACATTACTTTATAATAACAAAATAAACAATAATTCCAATAAGTTACTTTCAGCAAATTAAATTCTATCCAACGCTAAATACAATTCAAATACTATCAAATACTAAGTACAAATACTATCAAATACAAATGCTATTAAATACAAATACTTATCAAATACTAATACTTAACAAATACAAATCAAATACTAAATACAAATAGGACCATGGTCTTATACTATGTACATTATTATTTACAACTATATACACTACGTACTATGGCCATAGTAATGAACTAACCTGTCGTAATGAACGACTTTAGGTTTAGAGTTCGATGACTTACGGATCCGAACCACGACGTCGTTCAGCCTGTTTAGGACTGTGTAAGGACCATCCCAAGGTGATTGTAGTTTCGGAGAAAGTCCTTTTCGACGAGTCGGATTCCATAACCACACCTTGTCTCCTTCGTTGAAACGATGTCCAGTAGCTCTCGTGTCGTAGCGGGTCTTCATCTTCTCCGTCGCCAAGTTGACTCGCTCTCGTGCAAAGTTGTGCATCACTTCAAACCGGGCCTGGAGGTCTTGAATGTATTCCTCAGGCGATGAAGGCGCATCTGGAGGGCGACCAAACAAAAGATCACATGGCAGACGAAGGTCACGACCGAAGAGCATCTGAGATGGGGAATAGCCGGTAGTCTCGTGGACAGCACTGCGGTAAGCCAGTAAAAATAGTGGCAACTTCTTGTCCCAGTCCTGTTGGTTTCTGGAAACCACTAATGAGAGGTTATTGAGGATGGTTCGATTAAACCTCTCTACCATACCGTCCGACTGGGGATGTAAAGGCGTCGTTTGGGTTTTGTCAATGCCGAGTAGCTTGCAGAGTTCCTTGACTACAGCCGAGGTAAAATTCCTTCCCTGATCGGAATGTAACTGAAGAGGCACTCCGAATCTGGAAATCCAGTGCTGTATCATCATCTCTGCTACTGTGACAGCCTCTTGATCAGGAATAGGATACGCTTCAGGCCACTTGGTGAAGTAATCAATGGCAACGAGGATGTATTTGTTGCCATCAGCAGTTCGTGGCAGAGGTCCTAAGATGTCAAAGGCGATACGTTCAAAAGGTGCTCCTACATTGTAACGTTGCAGCTTCCCCCGGCTGCGTTTCTTCGGTCCTTTCCGACTTGCACAGGCATCGCAAGTTCGGCACCACTTTTGCACGTCATCCTTTGCATTATTCCAGTAGAAACGCTCCCGAACTCTCTGCAAGGTCTTCATTATTCCGAAGTGACCTCCTGCAGGGCTGCTATGTAGTTCTTTAAGGACGTCCGGGATTCGGGATCTTGGGAGTACCAGCTGCCATCGGAATGTTTTTCCATCATCCGATTCGAATTTTCGGTACAAGACGCCGTTTCGAATATGGAGTGAGTCCCAGAGAGCCCAATATTGTTTTGTCGTGGGACTATAGCTCGAAATATCCTGCCAGGTAGGTTTTCTGTTTGAGGTCTCCATTAACTCAATTATGGGTTTAATATCACGGTCTTCCAGCTGGTCTTTCCTGATTTCCTTGTCACTCCATGGGTCTGGATCAGCCGATGTTGATGCTGTAATTTGCCGTGCGACTGGATTAACCAGTTGGTATTTAGCTTCGACCCTGGAACAATATCGGCAGTTTTCTGGGCAAGGTCTTCTAGACAAGGCGTCAGCGTTTCCGTGCGACTGTCCCTTGCGATGACGGATAGTGATGTCATATTCCTGGAGTCTCTGTATCCACCTGGCTATCTGACCCTCAGGATTCTTGAAATTTAAAAGCCAGGCCAATGATGCATGATCTGTGCGGAGCAGGAATTTTCTGCCGTATAGATAATGATGGAAATGTTCTACGGCTTTGACTATGGCGAGCAACTCTTTCCTGGTGACACAGTAATTCCTCTCCGGTTTAGATAGGCACTTGCTCCAGTAAGCTACTACACGTTCTTGGCCCTCTATTTCTTGGGACAGAACAGCGCCGACACTTTCATTACTCGCATCCGTGTCGAGAATAAATGGTCTGTCGAGCTGAGGATACGTCAGGATTGGAGCAGATGTTAAGGCTTCCTTCAGGTTCTTAAATGCATTCTCACATTCTTTTGTCCACACGAACTTTTGCTTGCTCTCTGTCAGCTTGTGAAGGGGTCTTGCGATGGAAGAAAAATCCTTCACGAATCTCCTATAGTAGGTGCAAAGCCCTAGAAAGCTTCTCAGCTGGTGGACATTTTCGGGACGTCTCCAGTCTTTAACTGCTGACACTTTTTCAGGATCCGTGCGCACACCTTCAGCAGAGATGACATGTCCGAGGTAAGTCACTTCCTGTCTGAATAATTTGCATTTAGCGGGACTCAACTTCAGATTGGCTTCTTTCAGTTTCTGAAGCACCTTTCTAAGATTTTCCAAATGTTCTTCGAAACTCTTCCCGACGATGATGATGTCATCCAGGTATATCAGACAGGCTTCGTATGAAAGACCTTTTAAAACAGTCTCCATTAGACGTTCGAATGTAGCCGGCGCATTACATAGTCCAAACGGCATCACCTTGAACTGCCAAAGTCCTTGTCCTGTAGTAAATGCCGTCTTTTCTCGGTCATCAGGATGTATTTCTACCTGCCAATATCCACTCTTTAAATCAAGTGTCGAGAACCACTTGCTTCCAGAAAGAGTATCCAGAATGTCGTCAATTCTAGGAAGAGGGTAACTGTCTTTCTTCGTAACCTCATTCAACCGGCGATAATCAACGCAAAATCTAGTTGACCCGTCTTTCTTCTTCACCAGGACGATGGGAGATGCCCAGGGACTTGCTGAAGGCTCGATGACATTGCTTTCTTGCATGTCCTTTAAAAGTGTTCGCACCTCTTCCTGTTTCGAAATCGGCAGACGTCTTGGATGTTGCTTGATTGGTGGATGGTCACCAGTATCGATTCTATGCTGAGTTAAACTGGTTCGACCCACGTCAGAAGACGAGCGGGAGAAAACATCTTGAAGATCTTTAATGACACGCTCGGCAACATTCTTTTCCTCATCGTTTAATTGCGCATTCTGCAATAACTCCGATATAATGTTGTTTGAAGACACGGTTTTTGAGATGTTACTTTTTCTTTCAACGCTGGTTACTGGAGTACATTCTGCAACCACTTCACCTTTCTTAATAACTCTCGCCTTATCAGTTACATTGGCAACTCTCACCGGGATAACGGTCCCCGATAGGTCGACGAGTGCTGAGGCTATTAATACTCCTTTAGGGCTATTACAATTCTTGGGATATTCCATGACGCCGTAGCGGAAATTTCTATTTTCGGCTATGGATCCAGGAAGTAAAATTTCTGTTCTTGCCGGTATTGTGATATCGTCTTGAGCTATGATTTTGTGGATAGATTTCACTCCTTCATCATTAATCCCGAATAAAGTTATGTCCTCAGAGGCAGAATGCAGTTCGTTATTTTTAAAGTCCAAGGAAAAATTGTATTTCCTTAAAAAGTCCAATCCGAGTATGCAAGGGTCTGTAATTTCTGCTACATATGCCGTGTGATGGTAAGCGGCACTTCCAAAGGTGATGTTAACGTTTAATTTCCCTTCTATATTGATCTTCTCGCCGGACACAGTCTGGAGGGTAACGCAGGGCGGCGTCCAGATAAGTTTACCTTCGAGTTGTTGAGCCAAATCTTTTCGAATGATGGTAACATTGGCTCCCGTGTCGATCGTCATGTTACAAGGAATTCCATTGATTTGTCCCATGATGAAAATTCCGTTATTGCCGCCACTCACTGCAGAAATCTGAAGCGCTTTAAACTGGGGCTTTTCATTATCTGGCAACCTCCGCCCCGCGAGATGGCCACGAATTAGTTTCCCTCCTTCTTGAGAGGCGCGGTCTTAACATCCGTGCCCTGGGGTGTTCTGCAGTTTCTTCGAATGTGCCCTTCAGCTCCGCAGTTCCAGCACTTTACGAACGGTTTCTTGTCACCAGTATTCCGTGTCAAAGCATTCACCTTTCTGGTTAAATCGTCTAGGCGAGCAGTCATTGGATCCACTGGTTCTTGTATGTGAGCAGCTCTGATTGGGTGGCGGTCTCTACGAGTGGCTTGCTGTGCTGCCTCGAATTTCATGGCATACACTAGAGCACTTTTTAAGTCCTTTACATCAGCCATTCGCAGTGCTTTCTGTATTTCAGGATCCCGGATACCGTCGATGAAGTATTGCAGGGACAGGATTTCTCTTGTTTCTGTCGGGCACTCCGAAAAGGCGAGGTGGGACAGCCTTTCAACATCCGTGGCGAGCTCCTGAAGTGTTTCCGTAGGCTTCTGTTGACGGGATTTTAACTGCAGCCTGCTGTAATCTTTTAAACACTTCTCTCCAAAACGCAGCTCTAAAGCACCGGACAGAGCTTCGAAATCTAGCCTTTTGTTTTCGGGAAGAGTTTGAAGGATGTCCGCTGCGTCTGCTCTCAGAGAAGCCGCAAGGTGACAGGCCTTAGCTTGGGAATCCCATCCATTTGCTTCCGCAACTATAGAAAATTGTGTCTTATACACTTGCCAGGAGGTCTTCCCATCATATGTCGATAGCTTCAGAGAAGGATGTGCAGGCATGGCTAGGAATTTAAAAGTATCCGAACTGCTTCCAGCCGTCGCTACGAATTTCTTTAAAGTATCAACTTCTTTGGCAACTGCGGAAACTTTGTCATCAATTTGTTGTTCCACTGCAGAAACTCTTTCTTGAATTTGTTCTCTCACAGCAGAAACTCTGTAATCGATTTGTTGTTCTACGGCAGAAACTCTCTCTTCTATTTGTTCTTTGACAGAAGAAACTTTATTTTCAACCGCATCTATTCTGCCTTCCATAGTCTCAAATTTATTTTCTATTATGCAAGTAATTTCCTTTTTCATCTCTTCTTGACTTGCTTTAACGGCTCTCATCTCTTCCTTAACGGATTTCTCCATCTTTTCTTGAACAGAATTCATTTCTTCCTTAACAGATTTCTCCATCTTTTCTTGAACAGAATTCATTTCATCTTTAACAGAATTCATTTCATCTTTAACAGATTTCTCCATCTTTTCTTGAACAGAATTCATTTCATCTTTAACAGATTCTTGAACAGCTTTCATCTCCTCTTTCACGGAATCTTGGCCAGCTTTAATTTCTTCTTTAAATGCAGCAAAGGCTGCCATGAATTGCCTTAATTGTTCTTCCATTGCTCTAGTTAATGGCATTCAAAAATCCCACTTCTGACACCAAAAATTGTTACGTGCGTACGGGTTCGTAATATATTGAATGCACAAGTCGTAAAAGGTTAACAAAAATTTATTTTTTTCACAATAAATAAATTAAAATGCTGAAATATTTCTTCACAAATCTTCGCACAATATCACAATATCTCAAACGTTTAGCAAAAACTCAGTTCAAAACAGATAAAATAGTTCTATCTCACAGCGAAATCACTACAATCAATACAGCATTAAGTAAACAAACAGCAGTTCGCTTTTTACAGCTACAAGTATAACAGCAACAACAACAACTAACTCACTAACTGAGATGAGCTGTTCCACCTCGGCTTTTATAAGCTTTTTTTAATTATCAGTAGAACACGCGCTCTTTTATTTTTATTGCTATTTTTTTTTGGCGTAGCTTTCTCTTCAAAAATCGTCTGCGTTGCTAAGACAACATGATGCAAATCTAATTACAATTCTAAATAAATAGCCAAATAAATGTGAAATTCGTAACAGTATATTTCAATGTTATTTCTTATTTATCAAAAAAGGATTTTTTTTAACATTTTCATTCGAAAGTTATAAGTAATTGGCTATATTATTTTTCTGAATTTATAAAGCTACGATTAAAATATAGTTTAAGAATTATGATATTTTGATTTAATACAGTTACTTTTGTTTAATATAAATATAGCTATTTTGTTCTCTCAACAACATATAGAAAATTTATCAACTTGTAAGACTTTAGTTTAAACTAACAAAGTTTTATTTTAATTTGCCTTTCCTATGTGTTCTTATTTCACCTTCCCGTTAAAATGAGCGCGCGTTTCAGCTTTATGCTAATTTGAAGTGGAGCCAAGTTTGTATTTAAACGAGAGGTAGGAACTTCTCGGAGTGAGAGAGCTTTTAGTCTCAGATCACTGCTGCTCTGTTCAACGTTCGCCTGACTAGTTAGTATTTAAATTCTAAGCCTTAGGCTGTTACTCTGTTACTTATTGAAGTAAATCTAAGTGCGTTAGTATTAGTTAAATCTTGCTATGCACCCTTTAGCATAGATGCCAACCTCGCGTTCATAGCTCTGTGAGCAACGACGATTTAATTTCTACTTAACTTTAGTTTAAATTATTTGATTGTTCAGTTTAGACCCAAGTGCGATCATTATTTTCTGTTACCCCTCCCGAGTTGGGAAGTGGCTGTAAATATAATTGTGTTTTAGTAAAAAAGAATTTTAAATCCTTCTTACGTGCAGTTCTTCTACCACTTAATCACAGTTTTCAACCACAGAACATAGCTGCATTCAGCTGCCTGTTCAAGATCAGGACTTAGTTTACTTCACGAATATGTTCGCCAAGAGTAGGCATAGAACACTCAGTCCTGACAAACTTTCTCATTATATATATATATATATATATATTTCTCATTATATAAATTATAGTAAAAGGTAATTATTTAAAATAGTAATTTTAAGATAAAAATTATAATTTAAACAGAAATTGTGTAAACAAATTAATGCTAATTATGAACTAATCTATAATATCATTTAAATTCAGTAGCATAAGTAAATCAAGTTCAATTTTTACTAATTAATAAAAAAGAAACTAAATTTTATTAAAATGCATACATGAATGATTGCTGAGTAGTTCTCATTATATATATATATATATATATATATACGAACGCGCATTTACCTTTTTGCCTCAGGTGAAAAAATATCTTGGCACGGCTCTGCATTCAGTTACATTTCTTTTTGACAATTTTGGATTTGAACTTGGATATTGTTACCAACTTCACAATTTATTTTTAGTCACACGTGAACAAGAAGAACATTACGAGAGCTAAAACTTCTTTATCTTTCGCCGCATTTAACTAAAACCATGCGACTGAAAACGTTTGTTGTACCTACTTTCCGTTATTATTTCTCAACTAATTTATGTCAAATTTAGTTAAAAATTAAAATGTTTCAGTGCACAAAATACTTAAGGCAAAAACTGTACAAATCTTTTTCTGAAGTTTCAAAGCGTATTAATCTCAGTTACTAATTTGCTGATCAGAAGGACATTTAAAGAAACAATAATACTGTTCCATACTTCTTCTCCGATGCGACACCATTCTGAACTGCAATGATTGTTTCGCTATTAAGGATAGCTTTTGTAACAAATTTGCATCAGCAAATTCGTGCGACGCTGCTCGTTGGAACACTAAACATTCCACCGCAAAATGTCACCAGTCATGAATTGTGGGTATTCTGTGACAAAATGCCTTATGTGCCGATTTCCACACTATGATGTTGATATCTGGTTTCTTCTGCTGAACATCGCCGGTATGAAGGACCAATCGCTGGCACAAAGACAACGGCAGAATCTCTCTGAAACACATTTATTTGGTGGGCATACGGCGCACCAAATAAATTTATACGGCGGCGTCTTAAAGACATTAAACGTTCCTAGGCAATGTGCAATTTAAACTGAAATACACTTCCATATTTTTAGGAAGCATTTACATACTATCAGGTGACCTCACAAAAACCTGCGAGTGATAACATAAGTCTGGGAGAACATCCGTAATGAGCATATACGAATACTCCTAAAATACACTTCATTTATTCCGTGATAAAATCTTTTCAAAGACAAGAATAATTCTCGAAATAAATATTTATTTCTTCGTTTCGAACAATAACTTCGCTGTAAAAGCTTAAACAATAAAAAGAAGGAAACAAAGATATTTATTTACTTAAAAGCTTAACTGTGATAATTAATGCGACTGAGAAAAAATGACCTTTACGCACCCTAGATATTTTATTGGTAACGGGAGTGCATTTAATTTACACTCCAGTCACTTTGACGCCATCTTCATGATCTTATCTCCAAGCACAGCTTTAAACTTATTACCAAACGTGCATAACCCTCGCATTTCCGCAATGGAATCTGATTTAGGGCAATTTATTGAAGTTCTTTATAATTTTATTGGCTTCACAAAAATGCGGCGCATTACTCATGTTATGGCAGTACCAGCTTATATAGAATTACATGTTTCCTCTGGAATATTAACTAATGGCATCTGACTTGGTGCTGCATTATTGTGTAAAAGCAGAAAGTATACTTATCGAGTAACACTAAAAAGCCAATAAAATAGCTGATCTTTCTTATTTAACTTGATATGAAGTTAAATAAGGAAGATTATCCGATAGTAACCTAACACCTTTGCTTAACATTATTTAGAATGGGTTTAATTTCATTATTTCAATTTCTGCAGCCCTGTATTATATTTAAAGAATTTTAAATAATGAAGAATCTGCATAAATGTATACATATTTCTCGAAATGTGATCAATCAACGGTACCTAGAGCCATTCAATTTTGAATAGCTTGCCTTTCCACCCGAATAGGCGCATCTGGAAGCTCAAATTTGGAATTTGGAATTCGTTTTATTATCTATTTCATACATTGTAAAACTTTAGCGAATTTTTGTTTAACAAACTCAACGATTTCAAAGAGAGCAATCGCAACGCTGAACGGGTAAAAAAAATTCGCAACGCTGAACGGGTAAAAAAATTATCTCCAGCGCGCGAGACTGCGTGTCGGAATTCTAAAGGTACACTCATTTTTGCGATATTGCTGTTGAACTGAATTTTATGGCTTAAGTGCAAAGAACATTCTATTTAAGAAATACAGGTAACCCACAAAACCTTAAAATAACGCCCCTTTGGGAGTAATGTAAAATCTGAGAGCTTTCAGATATTTTTTTCTTTCCTATTCTTTTATATTAAAGCGTTGCTTAATTAATGATCAATTTAAGAGTAATAAAAGTACTTGTTAATAATTTATAGTACCTTTATTCTATTCTTAATACTATCTCTAACTCCTGTTAAGTTATAATAATAATTCGTGCGATTTATAATATTTGGAGTGAGTTACTTTTTTAAATATTTACGCTAGCATCGAAATTAATAAAACGTGTTTCTAACGCCACGTGTAATATTTAGCATCTCAGAACAGTGCGATTATTTTCATGCCGCACAGCAGTGAGTTTTTTCGGCTAGCGCGAATGGGATAGGGAAATGAAACTACCAGTAATTATTTTATTTCTTTTATTATCGCAATTCAGCCAACAGCTCGATCGTGCAAAAAACGTCGCTGTTAATGCCAGCGGAACGATGTATATTTGCTGCAGATTTGACAGATGAAGCGCAACATTTCTCTGCAGTGCATGCGCAAATATGTTTAACATAACAAGTAAATAAATCTACAACTAGTGAGAGTGAAGCAAATTTGTATCTCCTCTGTTAGTGAATTTTATAAAATAGAAGCAACCACTGATGCAAGTCAGTTATTAATCAAAAGAAGAAAGAGGAAGCAAAATTTAAATTCGAAACTAATTTAAAAATGGTTTCGTTTCAGTTTCTAGTCCAAAGTGGCTTTGTCCCTGAAGAATTATTGTTTTCCTTTTGCAATTTTGCGTCGGAAACGTTAAAAGTCTCAATCACTTTTCAAACTGTTGCCACAAAATATTGCAACCCTGTATTATATTTAAAGAAATTAAATAATGAAGAATGTGCGTAACAGTATGCATGTTTCTCACACTGTAATAAAACGACGGTACCTAAAGCCATCGAATTTTGAATGCCGTCATCCTGCTGCGAATATAGACATCTGGAAGCCCAAATTTTAAATTTGGAATTTGTTTTATTAACGATTTCATATTTTGCAAAACTTTAACGAATTTTTGATTAGCAAATTCGAGGATTTCAAAGCGGGCTATGGCAACGTTGTACAGGAAAAAACATTTTTATCTGCAGCTCGTGAGACTGTGTGTAGGAAATTCTAAAGATAGGCTCAGTTTAACATTATTTTGGGATATTGTTCTTTAACTGAATTTCATGGTTTAAATGCGAAGAACGTGATATTCAATAAATAAAAGTAAAACACAAAATGTTTAAAAAACGCCCCTTTGGACGTAATTTAAAATCTGAAATCTTTCAGATTTTTTTTTTTAAGATAAAGCGTTTTCTGCCTAAACCTTATCTAATTTTGATCAACAGCAACAGACAAGATTGAATGCGAGTACTCCCTTCCCCCCCCCATTTAATAGTTTTGTAATTTCGTAGAGTTAGAATTCTACAAATATGTTACGGGAATTAACATTCACAGCTTGTCCAGTCCAGGTGTTCAGCCTGTAACGGAAGGCGAAGGCAGTCTGCATCCTTTCTATACACTTCGAGATGGCTTGATTTTGGAAAAGTTTTGATTTGGTTTAGTTTATTATGACAGAACACACTAGGCTATCTGCCTAGTGTGTTTTGCTACAATAAGAGGAAGGATGCCTTCGTGGAGAACTTTCTAAGGGGAGCTGGCTTGTACACATGGGGAAAACCACTAAAAAGCCCATGCAGCTAGCCCGATCGTCAGGATACGAACCCAAATCGGAACTACTAGTGTTCAGCGATTTTACCGCTCGGCCGCTGTTTTGCCCCTGATTTGGGAAAACGGATTCAACTCCGGTGTTAAATGTTCGAAAAAGACAAATAAGATTTAGCAAATGCATTTGTATTCGTTTTCTTAAACATATATAAAACTAGAAATTTAGGATGACTCTAATTATTAACTGAATCCTAATCCCTAGGCCCTTTAAATTGCTTTTGTTCTTTACAGAGTGTCCAACTGCCCTACTTACTCGTCTTATTCTTCCCCTTGAGTACTTTTTCCTTTACTTATTTTCAGCATATGATTTAGAAATCTCTGATTTATAGTAGCAATAGAAAATGTACATAAAAATACAAATTATTTTGTATAATTTGTAGAGTAATTAGTTTTTTTTTTTTTTTTTTTTTTTTTTTT
>KK121340.1:0-129721 GCA_000611955.2 Stegodyphus mimosarum | reverse complement strand
TTTTTTTTTTTTTTTTTTTTTTTTTTTTTTTTTGAAGCAAGAGAAGTGAAAACGTGCAATGTTTTCGCCAGAACTGGAACGTGGACCTCTCGGATACGCGCCGAGTATGCTACCATTGCACTACGAAGGCATACTGGAAGGAGGGAGAAAACACCTTAAAAATATTGCTGAAATTACTAAGTCCTTTGAAATACACAAAATAATAGCACTATATCGGTGCGGCTTTATGTGTGATTTTTTATGTGCTGTGTTTGTCGTATAAGCCGTCTGTTTAAAAATAATATACTCCGCGTATAATTCTCCTCCTTGTTTTCAAGTGGTAAAATTAATAACAAAAAGAAAAAGAGAAATACGCAAATGAATATAACATTTCCCACGCATGTATTACGGTTACTAGCAGTCCCACTGAGATATTTTTGGAAGTTCTTTGATGCTCTATTTACAAGAATTAGTTTATTTTGTGTTCTACCCTCCTCTCGATAGCTTTTAATCCTTTAGTTTATTACGTTTCATCATTTAAATAAATAAATAAATGACGAAAGGTAATTTCGTAACAGTAATTACTTTTCACCATTTATTTATCTGGATGAAGGAAAATAATATATTTGAGACTTAATGATTAAAGTCTTGAGCACCGAAATAACTCCTAATATGCGAATTTAGTTCTTAGCGTGGGATATATAATCTCACTCCAGAAACTAATCTACAGTTTCGTGCAAGGATCTTCAAGAGCAATTTTCCCCTTAAGCCGCAGGCTATAAAGCCGATATAAGGAAAACAGTTTTCTTTGTTGATCTTTACCTCTTCCTACGTCTCAGATTTCAAGCACCCTGCGTGAAATGCTCCGTTTTTTACAAATGAAATACGTTAAGGACTGTCCAGTTTTGTAAATATTGTTACGAACTTTGTATCTAGTTAGATATTTTTAGTAGAATTACAATTAAAATTGTTTTATTTCCCCGTGCAGTGCAGCGCGAGACACATTTTAAGAGAAAGCTACGCCGAAAATTTAAAAACACGAGAGCACGTGCATTTAACATTAAATAAATAGACATCACATAATTTATATTTAAATTGACTAAATGTAATTGACTACTATGTTAGTTGTAACCGACATTCTACTCTTTTGCGTTCCAGAAATGTCGAGAAGCAGAAATTACTGGAATCTCAGGCGACCGATTTAAAAGCTAAAAAAATACCAGACTGACAACATCAAGTTGTAATCTCAGTTGTGTAGTTAGCTGCTGTTATTTTTTTAGTTCAACGTGAAATCTGATTAGCTTTTTCGTTGCATTGCGTTCTGTTTTAACGTTTTTAGTAGTTTAAAATATAACTACTGATAATATTGCGTGATATTATAATATTGTGCGAATACCTCTGAGGAAAATTCCAACGTTGTGTTATATTTCTTTTAGTTCGTGCACGAACCTTTTATCGGACTAGTACCATTACGACTAGTACCATTACCATTTTATCGACTATCCATTACGAACTCGTATGTAAGCAACAGTATTTTACTGATAGATAATTTTCCCTTGGAAATTTATTAAAAGCAAATTTAAAGGCAGTGTAATTCAAAGCTGTATGTAAGTAAAGCGTCGGCACTCCCATACTATAACATGACGCCAAATTGCAGCCCCAATCCACTGCAGTGGTGGCGATGTAAACTAAATATCTTCCCCTCCTCCTTTTCCCTGCAGTGACGTCATGGAGGTTGGAAGTAAGATGGCGAGGCCGCAATGAGTTTTGACACGATTGGATGTAAATATTTTGCAACTGCGTCGTAATTATATATATAAATGTATATGTTTTCTATTTGTACAGTATTTCAGAGTCTTAAGTGTACGAAAAGAATACATTTTTAAGCAAAGTTTATTGTTATTAACATTAACATTATGCATTATTTCTTCTCCACTTACAGAGCTTCTACCTAAAATACTTTCTCAAATATGACATGATTTTTTTAGCTTCTGAGGCATTTTTTAAATGAAAAAAATCTAAGTCAATTTGTAATTAATGCTCAATTCGGTCCATTTCAAATGAGCGCTCTTTTTATTTTAATAGTGAAATACATTAAATAGTGCATAACTTTCTCTGAATATTTCTCAAAGGGAATAAAAAAAAAAGATTTTTTAAAATATTATTTAAAACTTGTACCTGCGTTATTATAAAATAAAGGGGAATAATTCTTTTAATTATCAGATTTTTTTACCTTTAATTTCAACAATACATATCCTAAAACTCGTCTTTAATACTTCCTTAAGTACGCATCGTCTCAAGGAAACGTGTAGAAATGTATTCCATCAGATTTCGACGAAATCTTACTCTTGCAATCCTTAATCCGCAGTATCGATACGCCATTAGAGAGAATTTCAAAAAAAAAATTGGTTCTGAAAAGAGCCTTTTGTAATTAAAAAGTACAAAATTAATAAGTTATAAAAAGCACAACCAAAGCACGTTAGAAGCTAACAAGATTTCGGTAGAATCAAATAAACAACCAAATCAAAACAACCAATGACTGAAAAGAAAAGGAGCATGCGCAGTTTTACTGATTGTGTTTCCACATCGCCACCGCTACGAGCGCTGCGGTCGTTTCGAAGCGCACTTTCTCCCATTGAAGTGTCGACGCTTTACTTACATACAGCTTTTTTGGTGCAATTTTCAATATGCGTAAGTGGAGAACAGAAGAACGTAAACGACATTTTTTGAAAAAAATTAAGCAGCTACATTCACAGTTAAATACATATAAACGTAATGATTATTTTGATGAGACAGCATAGAATATGACGATAGAGCTGGCACATGAAAACCTACTTGCAGTAATGGCCTGTTTAACAGTATTGCTGCGTGCGTACCGATTTGTAATGGATTGAATGCACAATTCCTTAAAACGCTAATAAAATTTATTCTTTCCACAAGAAAAGCTACAAAAAATATTTCCTCAGAGATATTCGTACAATATCACAATATCTCATATGTTAAACAGAACTCAATTCAAAAACAGAGAAACTAATTCTATCTCACAGCGAATTCGCTACAATTAATAACAGCATTACGTAAACAACAGTTCCCTTAAAACAACTGCAACTGAGCTGAGGTGTTTTAATTCGGCTTTTATAAGCTTTTTAATTATTCACTAGACTATTCTGCTAAAAGCTATCTTCTCGATATTTCTCTATTTTTCTGAATGGCAACAGCAATTATGAGATATTTATTTATTAAATATTAAATGCACGCGCTCTTTTATTTTTACTTTTCCGAAGTAGCTTTCTCTTCAAAATAGTCTGCGTTGCACTGGAAAATAAAGCAATTTTAATTACAATTCTAAACAAATACGAAATCCTTAACAGTATTTTATTGTTAATGAAACATTACTAATTAAAAATACGTAGTTCAACTAGCACAAAACGCGTGCTCGTTCTTCAGTAGTACTTATAACGTCGTACTATTTAATCGAAGAAAGAAAAGCAGCGTTCCTGCATATCAAAAGAACGGAAAAGCTGGGTGTATAATACAGACAATAGTGAAATAATAGTTCCTTTTTTTTTTCTTTTATTGGCTAATTAAAGTTTTCGTTTGAAAGATTTAACATTTATTATTAGACTAAAAGTCTTTTAGTCAATAAAACCAAACTTCAATAAAATCAAATTAGTCAATAAAACTTCACTCAAACCGGAAAGTGGTTAGTGACT
The DNA here is from genome assembly GCA_000611955.2 of Stegodyphus mimosarum. Lineage (NCBI taxonomy): Eukaryota > Metazoa > Arthropoda > Arachnida > Araneae > Eresidae > Stegodyphus > Stegodyphus mimosarum. The sequence goes on along the minus strand of KK121340.1, from coordinate 126,029 downwards.
CAGACTGCCGTACCGAAGGGTCCCGGTTCGAATCCCAAAGAAGACATGGATGTTAATTGTCTGTCCCTTCATAAGAGATAATGGTGGCCGCCTATTACGTGCGTGCATAATACAATGATCATTGATTCTCTCCTTAGTAGCTGCCAAAGCCTAAAATGGCTGCAGAATTCGAAATTCAAAATTCGGTCTTCCAGGGGCCCGTGCTCGGGTAGAGGATTACGTAATTCAAAATTGGATGGCGCTAAGTACCATCGTTTTTTCACAATGCGAAAGGCATACATACATTCATGCAGATTCTTCATTATTTAATTTCTTTAAATACAATATCCAGTGGCAACATTTTGAAAAGTGATAGAGATTTTTAGAGTGATTCAACACAAAATGCCGTTTACAGACTAATACCTCTACTGGGCTAACGCTATTTTGGGCTAAAAAAACATAATAATCAATATCTAAGATCCCATTTTCTAGTTAGCAGTCTGTCTTCGGCGTTGCTTTATTCTTGACAATAATGGTTGTCACGCCGGTTTAGGTTTGAGCCAACTTGCGCGTTTCTGCGTAACCTTTGGCTAACTTACGACTTAGCTTAGTTTAATTTGAAATTTTATCTTTTACATTACGCCATAAATACTGACTGGTTTTTGTAAGCAGAAGAAGTGCCTTCTGTAAACTATTTGACTTCTTAAAAAAAAAGGATCTTTTATACCCTTCTTACGTTCTTTGTTTTTTTACAAAACATACCGATAATTAGCTTTAGTCTTCCAGAATCTGGACTTAGTGAATGTAGAAAGTTATAGACGAAACTATTCTGTGTGTTATATCTCAACAAAATTTAGTGTTCTTGGGAAGAACACTGTAGGTTTAGCGGCCAATATAAAAAGTAAACTTACTTGTTTAGTCTGAAGGCATGGAAATTTTCATTACAAATAGATATGTCTGCCGAGGTAGCTGGACTCGCAATATTAATTGTCGTCGTTGCAAAAACGTGTTATTGGAGAATTTTATGTTACTCAAATCTCTACCAGAGTGGAAATATTCGGTGTCCTTGATTGTTTTCTTGAAGAGAGTAAAATACCTTGAGTTGACTGCATCGATATGTGTACCGATGGAGCAAAGGGCATGAGTGGCAGAATTAACAGGGCGTAATTGCTTATACAAAATATCTTCAAAAACATTTCTAATAGCCAGTGCGGGATCCAGAGGCAGACACTTACTGTAAAATTTTATCCTCTTTACGAGATTGCTGAAGAGGTCATCAAAATGAATAACTTCATAAAATCTCAAACAATAGATGATCGTTTATTTTAAAATAGTAAGGACAAGGAAAGCGTACATACATCCTGTATTTTAAATGCAGAAGTCAGATGGCTATTTTTTTTATTCCAAAGGGGCTTTGTCCCTGAAGGACTATTGTTTCCGTTTTGCGATTTTACAATTTGCGATTTTTCGTTTATGGTGATAAACGGCTGTATCATTTTTCAAATTGTTGCCACCAAATGTTATCGCCCTGTATTATATTTAAAGAAATTAAATAATAAAGAATGGAAATAAATGTATGTATATTTCTTCAAATGTGATAAAACAACGGTACCTAGAGCCATCCAAATTTGAATAACGTACGTTTCCACCCGAATAGGCGCATCTGGCAGCCCGAATTTGGAATTTGGTTTATTATCGATTTCATATTTTGTAAAACTTAAACGAATTTTTGATGAACAAACTCAAACGATTTAAAAGCGAGCAATGGCAACACTCTAAGAGGAAAAAATCCTTTTTATCTAAAGCGCTCGGAACTGTGTATCAGAAATTCTAAAGATATACTCATTTTAAAATTATCTTGCGATATTGCTGTTGAACTGAATTTCATGGTTTAAGTGCGAAGAATATGATATTTAATAAATAAAGGGTAACACACAAAACGTTAAAAAACGCCTCTTTGGACGTAATTTAAAATCTGAAACCTTTCAGTTTTTTTCCTGAAGTGTACATGGCAGGCAGTTATATTTAGGGATTGTAATTGTTCGTACCTATGGGAATAATCTTTTCAGAACTATTGACATCTTTCCATTGCAACCCTTGTATAAGTTTGAAGCAGACTCGATAAATGTGAAACATTACTTTTAAAAATTCCATCAATGCCATAAGTAATTTTTCCTGTCCACTGTTTCAGATTTCCCTTAAGAATAAGACGGATATTAAAGATGAACGATGGTCTTTTAAATTCCCTCTTCGTTTTCTATTTTCCAGCAAAACGTTGGTTGGATTGATAGACTGTGTCTGTGAGACTGAATAGCATAAAAACTCTCAGACGTTGTTTCGCTTCTAGTAAAGGCTATTATTTTTTAAATGATTTGTATTTTCAATATGACAAATCGCTCCAAACAATCTTAATTACATTTCTCCTACATTTGGGATCATATTTCATTAAAATATAATTGATCCGGAATTGACAGTTTTATTCCCGGAAGAGCCACAAACGCACGTGAAGATTATGCGAATTTTTCTTTCATTATATCTCAGATAAAATGGGCATAATTATTTTTACCAATAGAAATACTTTACATTTTTGAAACTTTCTATAAAATTACTCATACAGCTCTCCTCAGTATCACACAATAAAATCAGTAGTTACACTTCAAACTACTAAGAACGTTAAATACAGCACAATGCGAAGCGCATCTGAAAGGCAAAGCTCCTACGGAGATTTCTTAATACTCCGAACTCAGGCTGAATTAAACAACTGACAAACTGATGCTCTCTCCAGCGTTACAGAGATTCCCCATGGTCGCCGAGAAATGTCTTATACCTTCCGCTTCTCGAAATTACCGGAAGGCATGTAAGGGTCAAATACGGTTGCAGTTATATTTAGGGATCTGTTGCAGTTATTCAGTTAAAATACCAATTATAGTTTTAGTGGACCAAAATGTCGCCCAATGGTTGCCAACTTTGGCGACTTTTGGAAATTTCTCTCCAATTCAACGAGATAGCCATTTGTTCAATGTTAAACAGATTTACCATGTAGCCTCATTTTAATCTCTTGTTACATTATACAAAAACTACTACAATTTCAGTAAAACTATTTACATATATACAAAATTTGTAACAATACGAATGATATTAATTTAGAAGTCAAGCAACAAAAACTTAGCGTTATATTTGCAAATTTTCACAGAACTAGTTTCGATGTCTTACCGACCCATCACCCTCAGCTGCCAAAGTGCAAATGAACGAGATAAGATATAGTGATAAGATAAGGTAAGAATGGATGTACTTCTACTGGCGCCATCTATTGATGAAACAAGAAGACTAAAACATAATTTCCTTAAAGGCTGAAGGTTAATATGGATTGGAATTAGGGTCATTAACTAAAACAGAAGGATTTTTTTAATGTGAAAAGCTTCTAGAATCTAATTCACCAGTGGAAGATGTTTTTTGAATAATCTCGGCTGCAGAAAAATAGAAAGTGTAATTTTCGGACCAACGATGCTGGGCAATAGATGACTTCCGTGTTTCCTTTTTCCTAACATATGCCTCGTGTTCCTTAACGCGAAATTTTAAGGCTCACTGAGTTTGACCAATGTAAATTAAACCAGACTGGCAGGGAGCCCTGTAAGTACCCCAGGAAACGACAGGAAAGTTAAATTTTTGTAAAATACGTGCAGTTTTATAGCTAATTGAAGCAACGGAAGGAATGATAACAAAATTTTTATAATCTCCTAAAACAAGAGTTAAAGTTTTCGGTGTGTTGAGATGAGAATTTTTTTAACTGCTTTATTAATAATGTTGGGTGTTAGCTACCGGTTTTAAATAATTTAGTTTTTGATTCCAATCCATCTTTACCTTCAGCCTTTAAGAAATTATGGTTTAGTTTTATTGTTTCATCAATAGATGGCGCCAATAGCTTAACTCCTAACCAGCCAGTTATTTGACTTCTAAATTAATATTTGTTCGGCATGTTATTTTGCATGGTAATAATATGAATGATGTTAAAAAAAATAGAAACTGAGATGTTAACAAATTAAGTTAGCATATACTGAAGGTAAACAGCTTATGATAATTAGTGAACGTCTAGCACGCTTACGTTTGGCCAATGAGTGAAGAAAGGGCTAAGTAAAGGAGGTATCTTTACTGCATCACTACTCTCATCCTGATACTGCTAAACTGAAGTTATTTTCCTGATAACCAGTGGAATATGCCTTTTATAGCCTTGACTTGTTGGTTAATGTAAGTCGCTTTTGGATTTTTTTTTTTTTTGCATTTGTCCCGCGGAAGAAACATTTACTTGCTTGCAGTCTAGTTTGAGCCAGCGTACCAACTAAAAATATCTACTAAATAGCGTTTCGGGATAGTTTCTACGACAAATTAAAGGGATTCTCTGTATAAACATTGCATAAGATTGCGATTAACCTTTTTATCCGAAAGCTTTTTATTGAATAGAGTGTCTCACTCATCTAAAACTATTAATAAGAATACCTGCTACAGAATTGAAACAAATTTTGTTGCAGCCAAAAAGAATCCGATGGTTTTTTATAAAAAGAATCGAATAACTTTTTTGTTAAAATGAGGTCGAAAAGAGGTTGAACTGCCATTGATTGGAGACAGTAAACTTCTAAAATTTATTCTTTCATGTTAATAGAATTTCTTTCCCTCAGAAAGCTTAACAATAAATAATTTACATGTTTAAACTACTTCCTTTAGTGTAAACGCATTGGCAGCTTCACTTCAGCTATTTTTCAGAGACGATGGGGTAAGGAACTTTTTAAACAGACAATACATTTTTCAGGATAAATTGCAAGCCTTACACTTCGTATTAAATTAGTTATTTATGTTCGCACACATTTAAACTTGCTTCCTTTACGTGCTATAAAGAAAAGGAGAGTTAATATTTAACTAAACCCTAAATTAAGGAAAATGTGCGATTTATCATACATTTTAAATGTTCATAGTTATCAAATTATACATTTAAGATTATATGTTCTTCAAATGCAAAGTATTCAGCGCGAATTATCTGCTATACTTATTTTGTAATTTCTATGGATAAATTAGAAATTTCAATGGATAAATTATATAAAGAAAAGCTGGTAACAAATTTTTAACATTTAACAATAGATTTTTTTAACTATGGAATGGAAAATTTATCTAAAGACAAAGAAAATCGTTCAAAGATTTCTTTTTTTTTTGCATTAAGGGAAATAATAAAGTTAAATCTCGCTTACTTGAATCAATCTTTACTTAAACGTAAATGCGGGATGATTAAAAAGCACCTGGAAGAGAAGTTCGAGGAGACTGTAACAAATATATTTTGCAACTGACGTTCTGTACTGAAAGGGTGCCTTGAGATAGTACAAGACAAGACAAATAAAAGCTCTTTCTTTATTCGCGTAAATTGTCATTCTAAGTTCGCATTTAGAGAAGTACGCACTCCGTTTTACCGGCAGCAGCATTCGACACACGCAATACGAATACATTGCAAAATCTCTTCATTTTGGTTTTCTCTGTCATTCCTTAGATTCTTGCTAAATACTTTTAAGTCGTCTAGTATAGGGTCATGACCACCAAACAGAAAACTGAAACCACGAAAGACACGTAGCCTACGACGAATGTAAATAACGCTTACGGAAAGAAAATTTGACTCACAAACTGTAAGACTAAATGGAAATATTTTGTAACAGTACTGTTTGAACTACGTCAGCGAATCAAGGAAAAAAAGGAAAAAAAAAAATGTTACGAATTTTATACATATACAAATAATTTTAGAGAAATTATTCCTGAAATTCTAGTACTTTTTTTCTACAATTTAACATAAAAATCTAAAGAAACGAAGCTTTGTCGGGAAAGTAAGAATACAGGGGCAAGGCTATTTATCACTGAATAAATGGCTATCTCGCTAAATTGGCCAGATATTGCGAAGGTGGCAATGATTCTGGCGATTCATTTTTGTCTCCAAATTTGGCGAGAAATTGCCCAAAATCGCCAAACTTGGCGATTATCTGGCGACATTTGGGTCCGGTCCCTGTACAACTGTAATGGGTATTGTAACTGAATAACTGTAATTGATGTTATATGTAGCTGTGACTGTATCCAACGTGAGTTCGGAGTAATGAAATATCTCCGTGCCAGCTTCGCTCTTTAGATGCGCTTTAAACTGCGTAGTGTTTAACGTCCTTAGTCATTTGAAGTGTGGTTCCTGATTGCACTTTATGATACTCTGAAGAGTTTCACAAATATTTTTGTTGAAAGTTCCAAGACTGTGAAGTATTCCTTTTGGTAAAATTAATTTTACCAAGGTATCATCAGTTCCGTGTGTTATTCAACCTGTTATGAACCCGTGCGCACGCAACAATATTTTAAGTAGAAGATACATATTTAGAAATATTTACATGTAAATATAAATGCACAACAAGAAGATACGTGCTTAGAAATATTTACCTGTAAATATAAACAGTAAGAAGAAGATATGTGTTTGGAAATATTTGCATGTAAATATAAATATACAAAATGATGAACTCTAAAATTCTGAAATAAACCAATTGAGAAACTCAAAAGTTACGAGAATTTGATTTCATATTGTTTCCTAAAGTAGAAAATATTTTACTTACTAGCTAACACTCAAAGAATCTCTACCGATCCGCGACGTGATATGCAGCAAGAACTACTCAATAGCAAGAGTAATTCTAGCTCCGTCTTTTCAGTCAGCAATTGGTGTTTAGTATGCGTATCTTCTAATGCCATTGAATTTTATTTTTTATAGAGAAAGTAAGATTTGAGTTATAACAATATTTCACGGGTTACCATATTTCATAAGAATAAGGAAGGTCATGAATTCAGATAGGGGGATTCGGAATAGTATTATTTTTAAAGTCCGTGCCTTGTTTTAAGAATTCGAAGTAATGCGTCTGATTCCGAATTCTAATTTATTTTCCGATCCGCATGCAGGACATTTTTAAACAAGAATTTTGCTTGATTTTTACTCTTTTTTAACAGAACCGAATTTCTCTTGCAGATTGAGTTAACTACATTTTCTCTAATAACTAATCAACAATCTTCCTTGCAAAGTCTTCTTGTATGTTTTGGAATCCTACACTGTAGACCCTGACTGAAAATACTGAGTAGCGAATTCTCGCTATGTGTTTGCAGAAGAAGGTTTAAATAATCTTTTTACTTGAACTAAAGAAAGATTGCAGTCACTCGGTGCTCACAATGACCACCACTTGTGGTTGAATGACTCGAACAGAAAATTTTAAAGAAATGTAAAATTACGAGTAAGATGAGTAAGTTAGATGGGCTACACGACTGGCTCCTTAATTCTCTAAATCACTAAATCGGTTGCACACAAGAAAGCTGAACCTAGAATATCAAATATAATCGTGAATAGTTGGTGCTATGAAAAAAAGTACTTCAAATAGGCGGTATTCAGTTCGGAACTAACTTTCCTACCCTTAAAATCGCTGTTTAAATACTACTTCCGAACTCACTTAGTAACTGCGTACTACGTCATTAAAATTTACATTCTGGCAAGAAACTGAATCAGAAGAGAAAGGAATGTTTCACAAACTCAAAAAAATTGGTTAGAATAAAATAAGGTCGTCACGTCCATTAATAAGTTTTATATATTTACATGTCCTTGCGTTGCTTTTCAGAAGCACCGTTTATTTTTGAAGCATGCTTCTGCACTAATAATGCGTAGAAAGATGAATTTCTAAAAGTACAGCCTTCGTTTTAGTAAGTAATCATTGTAAAGTACAAACATTCTGAAGAGATTCGAATATTGGATTTACGATCCCGGTGCGGCCTTAGCATACTTCTACAAATTTGCAAAAGCACTAATCGTATTTTATTATGTCTCTTATAAACATTTTTGTTTTGTACTTATATTAAGTTATCTACATGACCATTTAATTGGCAACTACTTTGTTAAGTGTCCAAACACAAAGTCAAGAACTTATCAAGATTTAAAAAAAAAATTTCGTGTGTTATAGAATGATGGGTTTTGCATACGATCGACAAAAATTAACAAATCAGGCTATTTTCTCAAAATCATATATCATGCTCATGAAAGCACAGAAAAGGAAAAGCGATCCAGCAGTTGTTAAAGTATTCTTAGAGAATGACATTAGTCTTGCGCAAACTTCGCAGTAAGTTCATACACTATTTAGGAATAAAAATATTTACGGTCTGTAAATGTTATTCTTCTATAAAGACATAAGGATTTTATACCCTCAAGTTTCTTACTCGTAAAGGTATCTTCCTGAAAATAAACTTCTCAGAAACATCTCAAACATGCTTTTGCTGAATCATCTCTGAAACTTCTCCTAATTCTATACACTCGACTCTAAGACAACTCACCTTCAAGCTAGTACCAACACAGAAGCGCCTGTACGGGCTTTCTTTTCATTTTACGGAGCCGAATTTCTCTTGCAGAATGGGTTTAACTGCTTCATGTGTATCTAAGTGAATGTTTTATTTACAAACTTAACTATAATAAGCGGAATCCATGAAAGTAATATGATTCTCATAGATTCGTCAGAAAACCCTGCAGGGTTGTGACGTTGTATTCTTCTATTCTTCCAACCAGGACAGTGGTTAATGACTCTGACTGTCGTACCGAAGAGCCCGATTCTAACCCCGGATCAGGCATGGATATTTGTAAACTTGTAAGAGCATTTAAAATACGCGACGAGCCAAAAGTTCTCTCCAGAGGATGGTGGTAGGACAAGAGGGGTGGAAAACCCTTGAATCATGAGTGCTGTCCTTTAAAATTGGGGGCAGAACTGAGCAAGGTCGTACTGTCACCTATATAATGCTCAAGGCTCTTGGCAACGACAGGCGCAATGCTGCAGTCCTTGGCACGATGAATTTCGTGGTCTTGTTCTGATAGCAGACAAGCAAGATAAGTCACAACAATAACAACTTTATACAGTTTATAACGTCATATGTTATGACGTTGAATTCTGATGTCAGCATCTTTGACTCACGATGAAACACTGGCTCCGAAAGTATTTGTATGCAAGTCGATAATGATAATAAATATAAGCTGCATCCTGACTAGTCATTAAATAGTGCATAAGTGCTTTGGCATATGCTCCGAGCCTGTTATATCCCATATATATTCAGATGTGAATATTTCTGTATAAGAAGATGAGCTTCCATTAGCATTCTTGCATGAAGACGTTTATGGCAAATCAAATACAAACTGTTTTCTTAATATGAAACACGAACTTCGCGTCAGAAATCCAATGAAGCTGCTTCGCAGAGACTCCACATTTTCCGAGTAGTTACGGATTGTGCAAGTGGTTTGAGCAAGTACTACCAAAGTACAGTATTTAGAAGCACAGGATAGCTTGAGAACGAGCTCTGCTTGATTGTTAACTCCTTAATTTTGGAGTGGTCAAGTTTAAAAGTGTTATCATTTTAAATCGCACTGCACTGGCTATCTGGCTAATTCTTCCAGTTATCTAATATTGTTTCCAGAGAATTTACATTACGTGTGGGAAGCTATTCGCCTTGTCTGACTACTTCAACTTGAGATAAACTTGTTTCCAGTTTCCCAGTCGTGCTTAAATAGTCTTCTAAACTAAAAAGAGGAACATTGGTACAAATTTTAAGTTTCAGTTGTCAAGTTCCATTGAAAGCAGATATTACTTGGATCACGTGATTTGCAGCTTTATAAGTATATATGTTAATTTGTTTCTTACAGTCAATTCACTTCTGTTTTTTATAAAAATGTTTGCATTCAGTTTCACATCTTTTAGAAAAATCTTGTTTTTATCATTTTTAATTTAATTTTTTGGAAAGCGTTTGTGAGCTAAATTCAGGCAATTAAAAGTATGAAATTACTCGTATATATTTCACTAAAATGCGAGATATTTTAAGAATTATGAATATGCCCTTATTCAATTTCCGATTAAACGTTATGGTCGTATTCCTCGTCAACGTAAAAAAGAGTGTAGAGCATAAAATTGGTATTTATTAAGTTTTATTTGAAAGCGAAACAATAATTTATAATTAATTATAAAATGAAAACATGAATGATACAGTGTTTACGCTTTCCATCAAAATATCTACAATATTTATAGAATTAATTATCAGTATATCGCTCAAATACTATTACAGTTGATACCGCTGACAAGTTTCGTTACGTAAAAAGTAATTTTCAAATAAACTGTGGTTGTTTTAACAATTATCCTACGAAATGTTATGCTTTCTGCATTATACACTTGTGTTACTATAAAATAGTACATATGAAACACGGAAATCGACATTTTAAAACAACATCGTTTTAAATCGTCTATTTTCTAAAGTAGTTGAATGTTATGTGTACTATTAAATTTTACTATTTCTCAATTTACAGGAAGAATTAATAAATAATCACAAAATCCCCATTCGTGACATATTGCAGTCTACTTTGCATATTTAACTTTTTTTTTATCTAAAAAGAATTCACAGAATGTTGTATCATGTATAATGCATGTTAAAAGTGAAATGTCTATTAAACATGCATGAAGAAGCCCCTACGGCCATTTCACGCATCCTTGTAACTTTAAGGAATACATATTTCGCAACAAAACTGTGAAATTTGTCATCAAGCATTACCTTTGATTGGTTTATTGAGATGACGGCAAAGCACACCAGGGCTGTCTGCCTAAGGAAGCGGATGCTTTCGTGGAGGACTTTCTAAGGAAAACTGGCTCGTATACACCTTACGCATGGGGAAAACCATGAAAGCGCCCATGCAGCCGGGCCGTTCGCGGGATTCGAGCCTCGGACCAAACTACCACTGTTCAGCAACTTAACCCCTCGGCCGCTGGTCGGTCATAATCTTTGGAACTTATCTGATTATGCGAATAATATCAGTATTTAAAGAATCAGCCTTCAGGGAAATGGATTGTCTTCGAATTTTTTTCATCTTGTAGAAATCGAAGAGGAATATATTTCTAATTCTCATCGATAATCATATAGGGCATTAGATAAATTTTAGAACTCTAAGTTTTACTGCGGTTACTAAATTTGAAATCATATTAATTTTTTAATAGCTTATAGTATCTAGAAGATATGTAGCTTATGAGAAGCTTTTAGATTTTATAATTCGATTAAACATTTTCTCATGCCTTATTTTATTTGTAATAAGAATGAAAGTTGTTTTCTTTTTTTATATTGGAGTTGATCATCACTTTTACTTAAACTGAAAAATTTCTCAAATTATTTTTTTTATTCTTACTTATCACGTGCTCCGCCCTTAGGCATTACAAGGAAAGGGAGGGATGCCCCGTGGAGGGCTTTTTAAAAGCAATTGGCTGGTATCCACGTTACACATGGGGAAAACTACGAAAACGCCCATGCAGCCAGCCCGTTCGCCGGCACTCGAACCCCAGACCAAACTACCACTGTTCAGCGGCTTTTACCGCTCGGCCGCTGATGGGCATTATACGATTTTAAAAGTAAGAAATAAAGTAGTGAAAATCAATTCTTCCTGAAATGATAAACACAAATGGTGATGATTTAATGGAAGGTCAATGCTTCTGTAACAGCTGCAAATGTGCAAAAATAAATTTTTCTTATCTTTATAAATAAATTCGTCTAATTTTTCTAAAATTTCTTAAAAGTTCTTCGTCTTATCGCCTTACTGCTTCGTCTAGCCCACTCTCTCCTACGTTACCTCTAATAAAATTCTGGATTTCCGCAATCGTGCTGATGGCGTAGTAACACATAAAATATCTTTATCAGTAGATCTTGACCTTCCATGACCTTGGAGTATACGCCTTCTATATGTGATTTTTGCGCGGGAAGTTGGCGATGGCCTATTTAGGTTTATGAGTTATGGCTGTCGGATCAACAGTAGCGGCGCCGAAGAAGAAATTTCTTGGAAATATTTACGACAGTATTGTTGCAGAATAAAAACGAAGGAAAATAAATAAATAAAAAATTTTCCAAATTAATGAAAACTTGTACATACAGCAGTGTATATGATTCTACGATTATTTACATTTCCCTTACACACTGCGCTCTTTATTTGTGTCTCCATTAGTTTCTCTATTTGTTTAATTGTTTATTTGATTAATTCTATTTGGAATTCATTATTTCTCTATTTGGTTAATTCTTTATTTGATTAATTCTATTTGGAATTCATTATTTCTCTATTTGGTTAATTCTTTACATACTGCGCATAAAGTGTCTAGATATTATGTAGAATGAATACTTTGTACATAGAATAATCCAGCATTTCAAAGCAGTGTTAGGCATAGGTCAGCATAGGTCCTGGAAATGACTCTAATTCTACAAATGGTTCTTGAATTCTGTGAAGACAGTTGACATGAATTTTATTAGTGATGTTTCATATTAATAAAATTCACGTCAACTGTCTTCTCAAAATTCAAGAATATTTGCAGAGTTACGAAAATGGCTTTTTAGGATCCAAAATGAATTCAGTAACCCAATAGAAGCGCTTTCTAGATAGATAATACGTTTTAAGAAAAGTCGCGAGATTACAAAACACTGTTTCAGGAATTTTTTTTTCTTTGTATTACTATTTCATCGGAATTTCGGACTTGGAAAGTGGGCAATGAAATTAAATTATCTTTAGAATTTTAAATCTATAAGTTTGGAAAATATTGTTGAATTTAAACATGAGAAAGGAAGCTTAACTTCCGAAAGAAAATACTTTGACAATAGAGAATTATCTGATAGCAAATCAAATACGTCAAAATTTAAATTATTTTCTGAGTATAAAACAGATATTGAGCAGAATGGTACAAGATTTTTCCCATAATCAGAACAAAAATGTTGCTGGATTTTCCGTTCAGTGAGAACAGTTTAACAGCACAACGTATATTTCAATAATTTTATACAGTGAAACCTCTCATGGCTATTGCTTCTAAAAGTGAAAAATGAGTTGTTACTCTATTTGGAAATATAATACTGATATTAAACTTGCAGATAATCATATTTTCTAAAGCGACCACCTTCATAGGGGCTCTAAATCACTTTGAGCATAGCTACATCTTTGGATGACAGCACTATAAAATCAACAGCTGAAGAAATTCAACCAAGCTAATTACTTCTTTGATACAATAAGGTTGTGCTTTAAGCGAAGTAGTGTCTTCCTCCCAGCAATGTCTTCAGAAAATTTTGATAATTTTTTGGCAATCCGCAGGGTCGGGCTGATTTTCTGCTCGCCGTTTTTGACGCTTTCGGTGTTCCTAGTAAATTTTGGCATTCCTCTTTCCGCGAACTTAATCTCAATAAGAGTCTTCTTCCCCCGCAGAACTGGGGCCGGAATTCAACCCCTTTCCCAGAACCTAGGACGGATCGGCGCAATGCACCTCAATCCACAGAACGTCACTGGTTCTTAATTTGCTACTTACCATCGCAGAGGGCCATTACCCAGCAAACCCGGGGCCAGTCTTCGGGCTACCAGAACCAGACTACTCTAAGATTTGCCGGACTCCGGATCGGCCCATTAGTGACCTTTCCGGAGCCACCAAAACCACTAGGTTCATAATTTCTATAACCCCGTGGCCGAGACTACCTAGGTACAGATCCTAGCCAGTAGTTTCGCAGAGTTCTCTACGTCGACTCCCGGGTACCTAGTGGAGGCTTTGCTCGTAGTGACATCTCTGGATCGAAATCAGAAGCATAGTGCGAAAGACCTCGTTTGCTTCGGGTATAGAACTCGGGTCTGTTTCGTGAGAGCCGAATTCTCTACTACCAGCCTTAGAGCTCTTAGGCGTTGGCGCTACATTCAAGAATTCCTACTCTTTCAAATTTGCGAACGTTAAGAGGCTGCGCGGAAGCCACAATTTTACCTTAATGTGAACCTACAAATGGCGATTATCTTCAGTACACGACCAGCTCTAAAGTTTACCTGCATTTCTAAGACTATAAACAAACACCAGTATTTGTAGTTTTCAACTTAATTTTTAATAAATTAGCCAGATTACAGAGAAGAGTATTTCTTCAAGAAAACCCCTGTGTAATTTGACCGAGACAAATAAATATGTTTTGAGTAGGTATTAAATATGAATCAAAATGTTAAGGCTGGCTCTAAAATAGTTAATTTCGCAAGCAATTCAAAGTTCTTTATGTGCTAAACAATTTTTATTACACTTCTAAAATTTGATTGTACATTTATATTACGATTATTTATTCGTTCTTACTATAATTTGATTCAATGTTAAATAATCTTATTTTTTTCACAAACCAGGACGATTTTGAGAAAATAAAAAAGGACAGTCGACTAGAACAAGCACCTAAGACTGAAAAGGCTAAGTAAAGAAGTTATTAACAGAGAACAACAAGAGTTAAAAGCAGTTTTTAATAACTCAACTGAACATTGCCTTATTATTAAAAAGTTATAAATATTTATGACAGGGTGAATTTTCTTTAAAAAGTCAGTATTATTTTTAATGGCATCCACAAATTCACTGCCTTTTAGTTAACAGCTAATTCTACATGGTAGGCGTAGAAGGTATTTTCTCCCTGTTTAAAGCATGCCTTCGTGGTGTAACAGGAAGCACACTCGACGCGTATTTGGGAGGTCAGGATTTGAGTCCCGGTGACGGCAATACACATTTTTCCCGTCTCCTGCTTCAAAGCCCTTTTCGAAACTTGACCAGTATTTTTTTTTCTCAAGTACTTGAGAATTTTGCAGGTTGTTGCTAGTCAATGGGTACAAGATTTTAATATTATTATTTTTCAATTATAACTGCACATTTCTTACAGCAAAATTAGTAACTGGATGCATGTTCTCCTTACTATGAAATTAGTACAATTTCCAAAAGCTATTTCTAATTGCTATGTATTAGATGCCTTTGCTGCATATTTTTGCTGAAGACGTCAGTAATCTTTTGCTTCCATCACCATAAATTATAAAAAGAAAACTCTCCATATTACATCTCCAAGCAACAGAAAGTCAATTTAAAAACTTTACTGAAAAGTTTAAAATTTTATTTAAACTTTATTTAAAATATACATATACACTCATGTCCATAAATTAAGGAAATTCGGAGTCACGCGGAAATCGAACTCTAAAATAAGTATATCACCAGTAAAATCACTACAAACATCTTCAAGAATCATATGCAAATTTCAGGAAGTAACCAGATGACACCGATGGTACGTCACAATGACGAGAGTGTAAGAGAGTGATATATATAACGAATACAGGCACAGAAATAAAATTGTTGGCAGGCGCTTTATAAGCATTTCAGTGCAATAACCGAATAGTTATGACACAAAGGACGCATATGGATGATTTTTTACGTGGTAGAATGATCGGCCGTCTGGAATGTGGGCGTACCCAACTGGAAGTATCAGACGAACTTGGAATTCCCGCAAGTGTCATCTCCAGGCTTTGGCAACGATTCCAAGATGATGGTAATGTGAGTAGACGTTACAGCATAGGTCGCCCCAGAGTGACAACGCGAATGAGGACCGGTATTTGGCAGTTACTGCCAAAAGAAACAGGCGGAGCACAGATTCAGACCTGTCTCGTCAGCTCTCTTCAGCCACTGGTAGGAGAATTTCAAGGCAGACCGTGTACAGACGCTTAGGGCAGATTGGTCTATATGCTCGTAGACCTGTCAGATGCATTCCACTTACTGCAACTCACTGTCGCCTGCGGTTAGCCTGGAGTAGAGAGCATGCATTGTGGACACCGCAACAGTGGGCTTGTGTGATGTTTTCCGACGAGTCCAAGTTTAGCTTGCAGGTTGATTCTCGCCGGACTTTCATATGGGGAGCTCCAGGTACCCGTTACCACCAAGAAAACATCATTGAACGACACCGTTACGGTGGTGCAGGAGTGCTCGTTTGGGGTGGAATTATTCTGGGTTCCAGAACTGACCCGCATGTTCAAATTGGAACCATGACAAGCCAAATCTATCGGGACGTCATTCTGGAACAACATGTACGTTTGTTTCGGGGCGCCATGGGCGCACAATTTGTGTTTATGGATGACAACGCCCGTCCTCACCGTGCAAACATCGTAAGCGAATGCCTTCAATCGGAGGATATCATCCGTATGGACTGGCTAGCATTCTCACCGGACTTGAATCCAGTAGAGCACGTGTGGAACATGTTTGGCCGACGAGTTGCAGCCCGTCAACCTCCTCCTACATGTCTACCGGAACTTCGGAGAGCATTGCTTTTTGAGTGGTGTAATATCCCCCAAGATCATCAGATCGATAATTTGATACTCAGCATGCCTAGGCGTTTTACGGGACTGTATTGCATCGTCTGGGAGACATACAATGTATTAACAATCATACCAACCATGTAATATTGGTTTTTTCTAAATAGGTTTTTTTTTGTATTTTGCTCCAGGGAGAGAAAATCGCTAATTTTTTTAATAATATCAAACATACAGCATCTTTTTTTGCTCTTTACCCTTTGTTAAATAAATAAGCTTTAGAAATAAGTCAAATTTGTTTTGCTTCTAACTCTCCCTTTGCCTGATTTAGCATTATCCTTAATTTATGAACATTAGTGTGTATATATATATATATATATATGTATATTTTAAAGCCAAATTTCCGAAGACTGGCAAATCCTTACTGTCAATTCAGAAAAATTACTTGTGAAAATGTGACATTTTTCTGGCTTTTATCACCTCTCTCTAGGAAAAATAATAGGTGTTACTTATTTTGGAGTTATATAGTAACGTATTGTTACATATATACGAGCTCGCAATTGAATGAATGCATAAACAAACTTATGAAAGCTTGATGAAATATTATCCCCCTCTAAAAAAAAACACTTTTGAGTTCTGGAACATTTCAAACAAAAGTACTCGTATAGCTTTTCTCTGTATGACAGAATACAATCAGTATTTACCGCTTTAAACTACTAAGAACGTCGAACACAACACAGCATAAAGCACGTCAAAAAGAAAAAGCTCGAACGGGGATCTCTCAATGATCTAAACTCAGTTCTGAAGTAAACTGAAAACTGATACTCTTTCCGATCTCACATAGTTTGCTTCCGTCCACCAAAAAATTTCCAGTACCTTCGATTTCTCGAAATTGCAGGAGGGCATACGCAGTCACAGTTACATAAGGCCGGATACAATTATAGTAACATAGGGATCAGACCAAAATGTCGCCCGTCTGGCGACTTTTGGCGATTTTTCACCAAATTTGGCGATAAGCATTAGTCGCCGGAACTGTTACCCGCTTTACGCTATCTTGACGATTTGGCGAGATAGCGTCAAGCTGGCGAACATTTACCTCAGTATTAAATATACTTGACTCTGTAATCTTATTGTTTTCGCCAGGATAAGCCCTGTAATGTTACATTATGCAAGAGATACTACAATTTATGTATAATTTTGCTAAGATTATTTACATATATTAAAAAGTAAAAAGTTCGTAACTATACTGTGTAACATATTAAAATCTGTATTAAAATAACCAATACTTAATGCTTATAATTGGTACATTCTTATAACTAATATTTCGTATTTTCAAAAATTTAAAATGGATGTTCATTATCAATCTTAATTATGATGTTAAGAGTTAAATGAAGAACAAATAGATTTTACTCACAAGAAAGCAGCTAGGAGATAAATAACTGCGATATTTCATGGATAATTCAAAGATTCTTCTTTTCTTTGCTTAATAATGGACAGCTGAAACCTGTAACAGACAGAAACTTTGTATTAAAAGTATTATTAACATTTAATTCCTTTAAAAGGCAAAAATATCATTATTTTATTTCAGAGTACCATACAGCAATTTGTGTCAATTTTCTTAGGCCTTAAAATCACTCTAACAAAGTTCTACTTTTCTCCAATTATTGAACCGTTAAATGGATATACAACTAGTATTAAAAAAATAACAACACTTGACAATTCATTCACTTTAAGACTGTTAATTTAAATAAAAAATTAAAAAATACGCATCCTAGGTGATCACATTGTTAAAAAAAGAATTGTAGTCGAAGGAAATAAATTAAACTTCTAAATCGACTAACTGTTCAAGATGCATTCTATTTTTTTAATTTTCAGTAAGTTTCACAATGCATGAAGAAAACTTCATCAAAACTGTATTCGCTCTGCAATTTCTTTCTATTAATATTTCGAAAGCGTTAATTTCTAAGCAACAATGTTTAAGTAGTAGAAACTGGTTGCTACTATTTTGCATACTGTCTGAAATGAGGAATTCAAGATAAAGATAAAATGCATAAAACTACAAAACTAAGAATGGTTAAAAGTATTTTCTTAGTAGTAAATCTTTTTCAAGGGCACATTCCATTACAAAATCGGTTTATTTCGGTTCCCTCTACCTGCATTTGCATATTTTAATACTTTCTTGATAATTGAGATAAATTTGGGGCATAGGTAAGAAACCATGTTTTTCATCATTTCAGCCTGGTTTAAATCTAACTCATAAGTTAATAACATCTATAGCGACATTTACGTCTGTTTTTCAATGATAGACTTCAAGATTTATTATCTACTATACAGCTTTATATACAACAATATGTCTGGCGTTTCTATCATACGTCATTGTAGATATACACAGCATCATTCAAACTTACCCTAAACTTGCGTGCCCTTTCATACATATTTTCCTTCAGTCACTGCAGGAGCAAGGGAAAAACTTTAAATAATATTTTTAGAATTACAGATTTTTTTTGTAACAGCGAAAATCTTTCATGTAGAGAAAAATGGGTACAGACTTATGTCATTCATGAAATCAAACTATTATACATAGAATTTCCTGAAAGTGGTCAAAAATAAATTACTTTGGAAATCACTAGGTTTAAAAGATTTTTCTCATCTGCTTATGAATAAAGCATTACGTCACTGCCGAAAACACGTTTTTAAAAGAAAAACGAGGTAAACAATATTATAAATCGCAAAAGGAATTCCCAAGCAAGACGAAATGACGCGATATTAATATTGACTACGACACGAGTAAGATATAAGGAAATATTTAAAGAAGCATTATTTACTTTTTGTATACTGGGTAAGGAAGTTAATTTTCCTTTACCTAATTCAATCACAAATAAAAATTTACATTACTAGTGAAAATTTTATTTCCTCTTATGAAACACGTTATTAATATGCAATTCAATGAAAACAAACATAAGTGAAAGTGAACTATGAATTTCATATGCTTATTTCACCATTATGAAGGATTTCATAATGCATTCTTTTATATAAAAGACTCTTCTTTCATAACAATGCAAGCATTTTTTTAGTTTTACAGTGAAACCAATTTCTAGTATAATCTACAATTATACTGAAATTTTGCAAGGAACCTAATAATTTTAGCTTCTGATATCTTACTGTGTAGAGTCAGGCGACACAGCGGTCCGTCCTATATCTTCCAATAAAATATTACGATCTAGGGAGAAGGCACAAAACAAGGCTTTTTGTTAGTTGTTCGGTCCAATGAGCCAAAATTATATCTATGAAACATATGTTGAAATACATACCACCATTAAAGACCTCGAACCCAAACAACATTTTAGTATAAGTTCTAACTGGAGATTTCAAAGCCTCAAGTTCTCTTAGGGGCTCCGCTTCAAAGAGAGACGTTATAAGATAATCAGTGGCAACCACAGGTGATTCATCAAACACATGATTCTAGAGGATAATATGGTAGTACCAAATTACGCTTTCACTGAATAACAGAATGCCTATTCTAATGAACTATTAATTATGGATAATTGATGGACTATTGTCTGCTGACTATGGATGATTGATAGACTGTTGATTATTGATGACTGGTAGACTATTGTCTATTGATTATGGATGACTGGTACACTATTGTCTGTTAATTATTGTCTACTGATTATGGAAGCATTACTGATGATCAATTGACTATTGATGGACTACTGACTGTTGATGAAGTGTTGACTCATCTATCATCTCGATCAGATGATCAGATTGATTGAGATGTTGACCATCTCGATCAATGAAACAGTGATGAAATATTGATTATTCTATATATCTAAAGTCTATATATTCTAAGACCGTGTATGGTTAATATATTCATTTTCATCTATAAACAGTCCACTGATCTTAGCTCTGGGCTACTTTATTTGGATAATAAGGTAAATAACATTGTACAAAAGAATTTACTTCGAGATGGAGCAACGTTGTAATATTAAATTTTGTTATAAATTAGGTAAATCGGCACCGAAACGTTAGGAATAATTCGAACAGCATATGGTGTTGCATCTTTACCAAGAACACAAGTGTATGTGTGGTACAACCGCTTTAGATATGTGCGTAAACGATGAACCAAAGATATGGCGCCCGTCAACTTTAGAGAATAAGGAAAACGTGGAAATAAAACTTGATAGACGTGTGACAACTCAACCATTTCAGACATAACTGGAATAAGCAAAGAAATCTGTAGTCAAATTTTAGTCTAAAATCTGTAAATAGGAAACGTTTTTGCTCGATTTACGCCTCGGATTTTGACAGAACAGCAAAACGAAGACAGAAAAGCTGCTTTGAAGATCTGCTGACTACTGTGAGACGGAACATTATTTTCTTGAAGTGTATCATATTGGAAAATGAGCTACAATACCACTCAGAAACAAAAAGACAAAGTTCACAGTAGAAAAGACGGTGTTCTTCCATACAAAAAAGGGAAAGCACGTGTGCTGAAATCAAATGCTAAAGTGATGCTGATTGAATGTTTTGATTACGAAGTGAGTTAGGAAAGAACGTTTTGATTCCGGGCAATGGTTTCTTTTACGCGATATAACGCTAGGTTCCATACAGCATTGACCGTAAAACAATATCTTGCTAAGCATTCAGTTGCAGTGATAAATCACCCTCCATATTTTTCCGACTTGTCGCGAGTTCATTTTTTTTCTTCTTCCGAAGCCTGAGATGGCTATGAAAGGACAAAAATTTGAAAAACGTCTTGGATGTTAAATTAAATGTTATACCAATTTTGTAAACACTAAGTTCCAATGCCTATAAACAGCGTTTCGATGACTTGTAGAAGCATTGGGAAAATTGCATGAACTGCTTTGGCAATTATTTTGCAGGAGATAAATTTGTACTTGATGGTTAATCGTTTTCTTATCTAAAAGAAATTTTCGGATGTTTCATGGGGGCACCTTGTATGTAAACAAGATTATTCCTTTTGTTAAATGTCAATGTATAAATTATACCCATCATTTGAATCACTCAAAGGGCAACATGACACCGGAAATATAGCAATATAGATAGCTATGTAAATTTGTAAATTTCCTACCAAACCCAATAAAAATATATACCATCTGATGACAATACATTTGGTCTATATAAACCCCTTGGGTCGGACGTCATATCGAAGTATAGTAGAGTTAACAATCTTACACATCTCATATAGCAACAGAAGACCTCCGCTTCTTGCTGTATTAACAGAACACAAGAGTTAAAGTAAAACTTATGCGACATTCATAAGACAATGCCCGTCTGTACATTTTGGCTCAGGTCTGGGACTCATGCGATCGAAGACTATTAGCGAAGTAAATACGATTCAAAAAATTAGAAGCTTGGCGATAACAGTGCTGAAAGCGTCAGCAATCACTTCCAGAACTTAATAACACATAAATTCAAAATGTGTGTTCTTATATAGTTTAACTAATTTTTACCTGCCGGGAATATAAAAATAATACGAAAAGTGGTTAATAAACAAAAGCTTACAAAGCATTTTCAACATGCAAGTTCTGATTTGAAATTTAAGTATATGTCGGCTGAAGGTTTTAGTTGTTAGGTAAAATTATGCAATAATTTTACAAAGGAAAAGCTTTCCTAAAAACAGCTTTAGGTTTCATTCAAATGAATCATGATGAGATTTCTAAAAATGTACCATAGTAAAATGACGCCTTACAGATTCTCAGATTCTTAGCTCTGGGCTACTTTATTTGGATAATAGGGTAAATCTTCCAATTAATTCATTACACTCTTTACTGCAATTGTAACTATCTAATCATTATAAATGATGCATTTTAGCGAAATTTCTTTTTCAAATAATTACATTAATTCACTTGATACTCAACTCTAATTCAGCTATCTTTTTCTTTGCATGAATTCGGTAAACCATTAAGAGCTTTAGGAAAAAAATTTAACCAAATTAGTCTTTAATGAAATTCCGGAACTTTTATTTCCATAGTTAAAGCAGTTTACTGATAATAAAAGAGTAATGCAGTACGAAGTCGTATGTATAGTAAAACATTAAATCATAATTACTGCTTTCACGTGCTTTGATTCCTTACTTTTTTAGAGTAAAACAGTAACAATAAAAATTGAGCAGTACTAAAAATAAAAGTATTCTCTGATTTGTGTATTCTTCTACTAAATGAACATCCTAGCTAACCTAAAATTTACCTAAATCGAATAAGAAATAAAAAAGCACAAATGCATAAAATGCTAATACAGACAAAAAAAATTCAATTCAGTTTTAATTACTAGAAGCATGCCTTCCCCTAGCACTGATTTTAAATAAATCCGTCAATGAAATGCATGAAAAAACTGCTTTTTCATGAATAATGAGAAAGGCTAGTCATTCATTTTAGTTCCTTTTTCCTTCCTTTATATATATGTTTACATTGTAGAGTTAGGGGAGATGAAAATTGAGCAACGCCTTCGCCGGGACTCGAAGCACGGACCTCTGGAATACGCGCCCAGCGTGCTGACCACTACATCACAAAGGCATGCGAAGAAGGCGGGAGAAATACCTTATATACTCCCCTTTTTAAAGGGCGACTGGGGTTTCGGGGACCCAATCGCCAAATCCTGGTGGTGGAGAATTATTTTTCACCACCCTTTTTAGTTCGGGCGCCAGTTGTAGAGACATTAGGTTATTTTCGATGCCAGGAAACTGAAGAAATGAGCAGCGCCTTCGCCGGGACTCAAACCACGGACCTCTGGAATACGCCCCCAGCGTGTTAACCAGTACACCACGAAGGTATGCAAAGAAGCCGAGATAAATACTTTATAACATTATACATGTGTCTGTGTTCAAGTTTATAAAAACCTTACTTGCCATTATATTCAGGTCTTCTTTTTACTTGATCTTTACAGTTTTTTATGTTCTAAGTATTAGAAATTGTGATACAGCCATTTTATGCACTTTCTTAATTTTTTAATCATTTTTTAATTTGATTTTGTTTATTATGCTTGCTATTTATTTCTTTTTAACCTTGCTCCTGTACCTTTTAATGGATCGGGAGGAAAAGACTTTTAATACCTCAAAATCCCTACAGTTTTCATTTAGAAAAATTTTCAAACACTTATACATTTAGAAATTGGATCAGTGTAAAGCTGCCAAAACATTCATCTTTAAATAAAAATCTAAGAGCCTTATTCATAAGGCTTTACTCAACAACGTTGGTTTTTACCGCAGCTCAGAAAAAAATATGTTACAGAAAAAAAAGGGATTGATATCATACATAAAAAGAACGGCGACTTCAGCGGATTAAAAAAACAATTAAATAAAACGTTTACAATTTTTAATAATATTAAGTAAGGTTTTAAAAAAAATATCATGCAATATCAGATTAAAAACTCGCAAGCGCATTAAGACGAATACATTAATCTGCTGTGCCTTAAAGCCAAATACATGTACGATAAAAAAACCTAAGACTGGGATATTATAGAATGAAATAGAGTAAAATATTTTAAAAAAGATCTAAGAGCTTTCAGATTTTATATTACGCCCAAAGGGAATTTTTTTAACATTTTGTGCGTTACCTTTATTTGTTACATACTAGCGGAAGTACCAGACGGCAGTTAAGTTAGGTTGAGAGTAATACAGAGAAAGAACGATACCGTCGTAATCCTTCTCCAATTAACAATGCAAAAAATACAATTCATACTTATACATTTTTCAGTCTTATGCGGTATGGAACCCACATACAAAATTTCGATAGAAAAATAAAATAATTCTCTCTCATTATATCAGCAACAACAATGGCACGCAGTTTTTAACGATCTTCCTCTTTCTAATCAAAAGGTCCTAAAAGCTCAAGTTCCATCCAATATTTCCCTTATATTCAATTTTAGTTGATTAAATGTGGCAAAACATTGGTCACAATTAATCAGAAATCAATAATGCGAACAAACACACATACAAACAGACATTCTATAATATATAGTATATAGATTTTGTAAAACTTAAAAATTTTTTATTAACGAACTCTAGGATTTGAAAGCGAGCACTAACAACACTTCTCGAAATAAGCATTTTTTTATCTCCAACGCGGGAGACTGTTGCCACTCGGAAAAATGAGTGCGAAAACGAGCGCTTTCAAAGTTTTTAAGCAATATTTCGGCTGATTAAAGTCGAACGAAAATGGGAATAGTCGAAATGGCTTTCCACGAAATTTTGGAATCGGGAACAATGTATTTAATGTTTGGCAATGCGATTTTTATTTCATCGTAAAATTAGAAATTTTTTATTAACAAACTCTAGGATTTGAAAGTCAGCAGTGGCAACAACATTCGAAATAAAGGAGATTTTCATCTCCAGCTTGCGAGACTGTTGCCACAAGAAAAAATAAGGGGGAAAATGATGGTTTTTTGAGTTTTTAATTCATATAGCTGATTTTAGCTACA
Source organism: Stegodyphus mimosarum (assembly GCA_000611955.2). Classification (NCBI taxonomy): domain Eukaryota; kingdom Metazoa; phylum Arthropoda; class Arachnida; order Araneae; family Eresidae; genus Stegodyphus; species Stegodyphus mimosarum. Next base: position 101,464 of record KK121340.1, on the reverse strand, counting down.
TATTTTGGGAAAAAGTGCACGTCGACCTTTTCCAGGACACAGAAAAGAACTGTGGAAAGTTTGGTGACGATAGCCATAGTAATCATTGAGTTATTAGGGAACGAACACACACACAAACTTTCTTCTTTATATATAAAGATCATGTTCTTTACACTTAAACCACAAAATTCAATTCAACAGCAATATCGCAAATTAATTTTAAAATGAGCGTATCTTTGAGTATCTTAAATGAGTCTCGCGCGCTGGACATAAAAATGCCTTTTTTTCTTGTACAGTTTTGCCATTGCTCGCTTTGAAATCGTTGAGTTTGTTCATCAAAAATTCGTTTAAAGTGTTACAAAATATGAAATCCATAATAAAACAAATTGTAAATTCCAAATTCAGGCTTCCAGATGTCCATAGTTGGTGGAAGACTATGTTATTCAAAATTGGATGGCTCTAGGTACCTTGTTTTATCACAGTGCAAGGAACATTCATGCATTCAGGCAGATTCTTCATTATTTACTTTCTTTAAATAGAACACAGTGCGATAATATTTGGTGGCAACAGTTTGAAAAGCGAATCAACGCAGAAATTGAATCGACGCAAAATGCCGAAACAAAATTAATAGCCCTTTTGGGCTAACGCATTTTATGCTAATAAAAGTTAAGCAAATAAAGTAAATAAAAATTACAGATATTTTATTTTACACAACCCCTTGCTTCTTTTTCTATTTTAATTAAAATCTTCATTTTTTAATATGTCTATAAATTTTTGTAAAAAATTGTACATGTGTGATTGATTGTCTTAGGTGTATTTTATGGATGTTTCTTTGTAAGAAACCCCACAATATATTTGTAGAGTGATATCTTTAAAGTAGAGTCCATTCAGCTTGTAATACAGGCAGTATCAGTAATGGTCTGAGAAACATTCATGTTCAGGAAGTGTTATATTGTAGAGTCATTAGGTTATTTTGTAGCAAAAGACATGAAAAATGAGCAGTGCCCTCGGCAAGACATACTCCTCTCGAATACGCGTCGAGTGTGCTACCGTTACACCATGAAGGCATGCTCGAAGGAGGGAGAAAGTAACTAAGAATATATTGTTGCGGAGGATATGAGACGAAACATAAATTATGCATCAAGCAGCAAATTGGTACTCTGGACAAAAAAAAATTTACCGTAATGAATAAGATAACAAACACCATGTCAAAAGAAAAATATGTCTAATTTTTTAACTAAGAATAATGGGAATGATTACTTACCTGTTTGGAAAATTGTTGGGATATGAATCTAATTAAATGGATTGTGATCCAAAGTTATACGCAAATTGAAGAAAACACAGTAACTAAGAGAGTCGTGACATATATCTTAAGCCTTATTCAAATATAAGACACGTTGACACGAATATTAAAAAAAAAATCAAAAACCTCTTACATATCAGAGATTTGACCCGGGTGACGCTGCAAACAGATAACCTTTAGCAGATCTTCATATTTTGCGAGTAATTAAAGTAGAAATCTGAAAGTTTGCAAAAAAAAACTTAACACTTTCCAAATTCTGGTGAATAGTCATATGCGTTTAACATCTGTTTAATAACGAAACCGTACGCTTCTAAACTACTAGTAAACTTCGATTCTCAATTTTAATAATTTATTGCCATGCGGACGAAAATATAGATTTAAGTCTTCATGACGAATCACCTTGTTTTGCAGTCTTTGAAGAAACAGACTAAGTTCTAGCAACAGCTGCTCACGCAGATGAGTACAGTGAAATTGACTAAATCATCTGCAAGTAGGTAATACTCTTGGTTTCGGCAATTGCGGAGAATTATGGCCGTTTGCTGAGCAGATACTTGTAAATGTTAATTTTCATCATGAATAAGACCGGAATGTTTTTATTTTCCCTTTTATTTATTTATTTTGCTATTATTGTGACTATTCTAGCACGTGAAATGAACTTTTAGAAGATATAAACACTACTTCTTCTGCTGACTATAGTCCCTCTACGGTTAAAGCACTTTTGATTTTTTTGCCTCCGTGTAAGGGACTTTGCAGGGAGGCAGCGTTGTGGCCATATATGTACAGATTCTTTCATGTACACCAACATGATTGATGTATACGTTGAACAACGGGAACACAAACAGCGAACCCTAAGAAAGTTTCCTCTTTTATATAGACTGTAGAGATGTAGAGACATTAGGTTATTTCGAAGCAGAAGTCATGAAAAATATGCAAGGCCTTCGCCGGGAATCGAACCACGGACCTCTGAAATACCGGCTTAGTGTGCTGACCACTACACCACGAAGGCACGCTAAGAATGTGGGAGATATACCTTATAGAGAGACTGTAATTTACCCGGACTTGAAACGTTCTGTAATTACAGTAGTTCACAATTGATAAAACAGGCTCTAGGAGACAATGCAAATTGATAAGTCTGTGAAAGAGGCCATAACGCCATATATTTTTCAAAGTGTTTCTCATGAAGATAAAAACTGGAACTATTAGGTTTTCTTTTTTCTTTCTTTTTCCCCCCGAAGAAAGAAACAGGAAAAACGAATAGTTACCCCGTTTCCGAACTAGACAGATAGATGCTAGCCTGATATACTAAAGCAGCAAGCATGGGAAGAGTCGATAATTTTTTACATTCTATTCCACCCTCTTAGCTTCCACTACATTTTAGTCAGGCTCTAAGCTGTCAGATTCTAAAGTTATTAGGTTTTTATGGAGCATGAGACATGAAAAATCTTGCGGATATCTGAAACATGGATCTTCTGATTACTCCTCGAATAGTTACACCATGAGAGTACGCAAGAGGGAAGATGATAATCCCTTTTAGAGCATCCTTTAAATTCGAGCTTTCTCCTTTTACTTTTCATTTTTCTAGTAATTTGGCGCACAGTGAAAAACACACGACGAGTTTCAAATTGAGTGTTATGTTCAAACCGAGTGTAAATATGTACTAGGTTATATTTTGTAAGAAAATTAGATTTGTAATCATCGCTATGTATTTAATCGTAGATATTATTTTGAAGCTATAGCAGTTACATCAATACGCTATATGTAAGTCGTAGTGTTTCAAAAGCTCTAAAAAGTTTCGTTTCCTGAGACTTTCTAGAGGTTACGACTGGATACTGCAGACTTAATCTCTCTCGAACTGATAAGTAAATTTATGAAATTTTAGAATCCGGCAAACTTAAAAATTGCGTTCATATAAATCCTCGAAAGTTTTTGCTATGTCTGTAAATATGTGCATTTTCACACTGTTGTATTATATTGAAACCATGGATTTGCCTTTCAGCCTAAACGATTTTATAGTTTTTCATTCAAAGTGATCCGTTTGCGAGATATTACGAACAAATTTATTTTTATGGATCATCTATGAATTAAGCGCACAGTCGTCTAGGCGGTTACTGAACTTTAATTATGTTTTGAATTTGGGATAAGATGCCAGAGCTGTATACTCTATTTTTGTACTTAATTTTATCCATTTGATCAAGACAACAGCATTCCTATGTGGTCTAGCTCAAACTGCAATGTTGACGCCTTCCTGAACATTGTATATGATATTTATTATGTCAACTTCTACTTCCCTTAAAGTGCCACTTTATAAGGTATTTTTCCCACGTTCTTGTCATGCCTTCGTGGTGTAGTTGTCAGCACACTGGACACGTATTCGAGAGGTCCGTGGTTCGAGTCCCGGGGAGGGCATTGCTCATTTTTCACATATCCTGCTTTCAAATAACGTAATAAATCTACAGTGGCGCTCGAACTAAAAAGGGTGGTGGATAATGGTTCTCCACCACCAGGATTTGGCGACTGAGTCCCCTAATCTCGTGTCGCCCTATAAAAGAGGCAGTATATAGGGTATTTTTCCCGCCTTCTTGGCATGCCTTCGTGGTGTAGTGGTCAGCACACTCGACGCTTATTCGAGACATCCGTGGTTCGAGTCCCACCGAGGTCATTGCTCATTTTTCACATCTCTCCTACTTTAAAAAAATACCTAATGTCTCTACAACTTTTAATGAAATGAATGCCTTAACATATAAAAATGTTCAGAAAAGCATGTTTTTATTTTTAATATTAATCTATTGTCAATATATTAAAATGTTTGAATAAGCTAACTCAAATAGATTTCGACATACTTCCTTTTAGTGTAATAGCTTGCCCCTATTTGTATATAAGAAAATCATAGACATTAATTAGAATTTTGACAATATTTATAAAGCGACAGGTTTGTTCAATTATAATGTCAGCAGAAAAAATATGTAATTGCTCTGGATATTAAAACAGTAACTTCAGAGGTAATATACAATATGTATATTAAGTTTCCGAGAATGGAATACAGGTATCATGTTATAATATTTTCTTAAATCAGTCTAAAGTGATAAATCTCTCTAAAAAATTTGTACGTGTGGTGCATTTCTTTATAGTCTTCTCAAAATTTCAAATTAATAATGTACCTTTAATATATAGCATTTTCACGTGTTACTTCATAATAATTTAAGAACTCAAAATTGTATTAACTTAGGTTATAAATCAAACAAGATAAAGTAAAATAATAAGACAAAAGAAATATACATTGTATAAACAAAGGTATAAAAGGTATTTTAAAAAGTACATAAAAAGTGCAAAAAAGAAAATCAGTTTCTATTCAAAACGGCTTTCGTTTTGGAAATATATTAAGAACTAGCTTTTACCCGGCAATGCGTTGCAGTGATGAAACAAAGTCCTTGTGTTTTAATCCTGAAATTTATGAATTTTTTTCTTTATGCTTATTTTGCATGTTTCGATTGGCTTGTGTCACCTGATACCAAGATTGATAATGGTGAATTTAATATTTAATTCTGACCATTTCCAATTTCCACCCGCGCAGCACATTCCTGGTGCTTCATTCTTAAATTTGCAGGCTCTGCAATGCATGCATAATTTATACGTCTCTACAACGACCCCACTTGGATAAAAACTGTAATCAAAATTGCGAAATGGAATGCACGAAGATTTAAATCAGCGTCCAGTATGCGCCTGGATCGAACACATGTAGATCGAACAATGGATTTTCGTATTGGTGGCATAATTGATTTAACAACGAAAATAATGCTTTGTGACGACTGTTGCAAACTCACTTTCAAAACGCGTATGATGCAATGACACGCATGTTGATGCACGCGTGTTAATGTGTGAAAAATATAATATTTTACGCTTTGCTGAACGATAATACACTTTAAAATATTTTACTTTGGACAGTGGCAATGCACGCTTCTTCAACAGTCGAGTTCGTTTATTAAATCTGAGAAAAATTAATGTAATTGCGTTTTCCAGAGTGGCAACACAATTTTTGATACCGCGGAGTGTTCTAATTAAATTTGAAACATATATATCTTAAGCTTCGCAGAATGGCAATGCAACGCTTTTAAATCGCTGAGTTTTTAATCAAAAATTCTTTAAATTAGCATAAAATTTATGTATATAAAGACTCTAACCCCATGGGCTGGTTTTTGAGCAATCTTATATAGAACCTTCCTCTTGCTTTGAAGATCGAGTGTAGCGAGTTTCATTAAGATCGGAATTAAACTGTAGGTTTCTATAAAAGACAAACAAACAAATAAACATTCATTTATATCTAGAGAGATATAGAGACAGAGAGATTGAAACTTTTGATGTATTTCATTAATTTAATAAACTCTGTTCACATATAACTAACAAATATGCTCATTGTGGAAAAAATATGACATGGAATCTTAAGAAGATTTAGTGCCTATTTTTGTTTTTGTTCGTTTGTTTTTACAGCAGCTATTGATGGAATGTTATATTATCTTTCTATGAGCAAAGCTCTTTCCTTCTTAACAATTATTCGCGAAGAATTAAGCAAAAGATTTATCACAAACAATCCTATGGTTGAAGAATTGTCGATTTGTCATAAACAGTTGAGGCTCTGTACTCCGGTTTGGATTTTACATAAGAAAGATGATGATGATGATGAAGGTATGAAAATCGATTCACAAAATCCATAATAAACGTCCACATTTTATGTTTTAAAGTTTAATATAATGGAATTTAATGAGGAACAACAGTGTATTGAGCCTCTTTTCTCGCGAAACGAGCTCTTTTTTTTAAAGAAATAGCACCGCTTTTGTAAAATACTTTTCATTAGTTACAGAAATGTACACGAAGATTTATAAGAAATGATATTCAAATTACAAATTCCATTTTTTTCTTTTAATAGATACTGTATGTATGCTGAAAGCTAATATTTAAAAATTTTAATCCGGTGAATAGTGATTTATAATTGTAGTAAACACATTCATTAGGGCAAAATTTGAAATTAATTAATTCATGATTCATTCTCATTCGGAACAAAAAAATCAGAATGATTAGATTGTGCATATAAATGATAGAACTAAGACACAAAATGCAAAATTCAAAGTAAAAATGCAAAATCAAGCAAAGTTAAAAAACATTCTCTTTTTTAATTTAAACTACATAGTAAAATAGTTAAACTGATTGCATAAAACAGATAGAACTTCACAGCCTGGAGAAATCATTAATGAGAAAAAAATATGCGAGACTACAAAGAAAATGGAAAATGAAATTGGCCATATGCCTTTTTATGAATCCCCCCAACGGATAACGACAACGGGAAGCATAGTTTCAGTTTTTAATTGCTTCGCTTCTGAATTTATTCTTAAACAGCATTTTTTCTTATTTTATAAAAATTAAATTAAACACAATGCATTTGAAACAATTAAAGCCAAGTTTAAACAGCAAATTGAAAATCTGTCACAGGCAGAAATTAAAAATCTGGCATCGAATTATAGAAGTAAAGAGAAAATTATGTTTTTAAGCTTCATTCATAGGTAATTAAAAAAGTCAAGATTACTTTAGTCAAAATCTGACCAATATGCAATCATTATACTACACTCTTGTGTAAAATTAAAAGAATTTGCAAATTATATCTATTTTTATGAAAATTATTCAACCAAGAGTACTACTTATGCTGCCGAAGAATTACGCAAGCATTCAGAAATGAATACGTAAGCGTATATATTCGGGTCTACGGAGCTGTGATTGTGTAGGGGATATAAGCACAAGAGGAATTCCGGTGATTTGTGCGCTCCACCACCTTCACGACATTCGCCGTGTTTCTCGCAAGAGTTGGTAAATTTTATAAGGTAATGATGTAAAATGAGTATGCATGGCAGTATACAGAGAATGAGAGGGAGAATTTTCGGTATATTGGAGGTAGGACAAGTCACAAGCGCAGGTAGCTACACAGCCCAGTGTAAAATTTAGTGTCGCCTGGAATTCCTGGAAACAATTGAGGACATTGGATTCACATTGAAAAGACCTGGACGAGGTCGGCCAAGATCCACAATGACGAATGAGTATCATTATTTGGTATCTTCAGCGGGACGACACTGGACTCTATAGCTCTCACGTGAGCTGTGTGCTACCAATGGAACTCGTCTTTCACAGTCTACAGTTGCCCGGAGCCTTCATGAATTAAAGCAGGATTCCAGAAGGCCAGCTGTTTGCGCCTTGAACTAGACTTCAGTGGATCACCGAGCTTTTTACAAATGAGTCAAAGTTCAGTCCTGATTCTCGGAGTGCCTCTATCTGGAGACAGGTTTGGATACGTTGGGTTTCAGGTTCCAGATTCGTTGTCTCATCAGAAAAAGGGATCATTACGGTGGTATGTTGGACGGCAGCACACCCTTGCTTGTGCTTGACAAAGACTCTTCGAGTGCTATGAGGTATGAGAGAGGAGATCTTAGAGCCCTATGTCCGACTTTTCAGAGGAACAGTTGATCCTGGTATTCTGATAACAAAAGGCAACCCTCGTCCACAGCTGCTCGACAATTACCTGGAGAATTAGGACATTCGCCACAGCATTTTTCCTGTACAGCATGACTGGGACGATGTTGGAAAGGGAACTTTATCTCGCCACAGTCCTCCGAGGATCATCCTGGAATTGAAAACTGCCTTGCTGCAGGAGTGGGATACATTGCTTCTTGGACTGCTCAAGTACGTCTCATCCGTCGCGCTGCGTGACCAGTCTGGCTGTGAGAGGAGACCATGCTCCACATTAAACTCATTTTTAGTTTGATAGCACAACGTAGATTTTAGACATTCCTGCATTATGAGTTTTACTGATAATCGTGCGTACATAAAATGACTTTTAAATGGCACGTCTGTTTCATATATTCATATCATATTTCATTAAATTTATTCATTAGGTTTTCAGAAATTCGACATAATGTGAAAGTCCTCTTAATTTTGCACGCTAGCGTATGGTTTCCAAAATCTGCAAATAAAGACAGAGTGTGAAAAAAAGAAAATTTTGAAACATACCAACCAATCCCGGTAGTGTAAAGATATATATTTTTCGGAACTTCAGCTACTTTATAAATTGACTTTTTAGATTATGGCTAAGCATATTAAAGTTATTTGCCTAAAAGCACAGATGCCTTCTCAGAAGCACTTGAAAAGCGAAATTGCCTTAGTACGTTCCAGATGGAGAGAAACACGAAACCACCTTAGAAGGGAAACCAAGTCGAACTACCCGTGTTCAGCGGCGTTACCTTTCGGCCGCTGTGACCTGAAATATATTACGATTGAAGCTAAGTTGTTAATTTCTGGCATGTGTAAAATTTCACACGAAATATGAATGCTATATTGTATCATAAGTTACACAGTGATATGTCTGAACTAACTGAATTTTAAAAATGACAAAAAGGATGTCATAATGAGTTTGAAAGTTTGGAAAACTAAGGAGAAAGCTTCATTTTATCTGAGTATATGGACGAGAAATAGGATGTTTTATTTACTCAAATACACGTGTAAAAAAGATACCCATACAGTTACAGCTTTCTAGAATATTTGAGACTAATCTTATCGCATGTATTTCGAAAACGATTTGATTAGGATACACATACAGAAAATTTAAGAAGACTTTAAGATTTATTTCGGTATCAGTTTAGTAATAAAATTGTCAGTAGGCCGGTATTTATCAGAGATGCAAATGATATGTTTAATGTCTTATAATCTCTAAATGCATATTTCATCAACTGTATAGTCTTTTTTACGTTAGTTTGGTCATAATTTCTTTTGACATATTAGATTTCGAAATGCAAACGGAATATTCTTCATATATAAAGAGTTATTTCTAGTGAGTGCATTATATTTCTGAATTAAGATTTCATAAATAAACAGAAATTTTTGAATTGAGATTCGAATGTTTGCATTTAATATTGCCACTAGCAGACAAAGTTGTGAAACGAGTGTTTTTCAGAAAAGTTTTTCTTTTTAAAAATATAATAAAATTAAAATTATACAAATATTATTCTCAGTATTAAATATACAAAGATCTCACCTGAATCGTTTAGATTACAGAATTAGTGTAATGTGACTATAATGTTCCCATTTTCTTAGTTTTTATCAATAGCAAAGTTCTAAAATCATGCAAGCCATTGATTTTCGCAATTGGAATTAGATTTTCTGTAGCCACATCAAAATTCAGTGGAACGAGAGTCTGACGTGTAATAATAAATATGTTAATATGCCGCAGCTAAATCGAAAATCAATAAACTGGCTAACATCCTGTTTTTATCTAGTCTAAAAGTTGTAGCTTCCATTTTGAAATTCACTTTTTCCTCCAATACAACAGTAAATTAAATAAATATGGCGATTAGAAAAGATTTTCTTAATTAAACAGAATATTATTGCGTGCGTACGGGTTCGAAATAGATTGAATGTACTCAGGTCCGACGATGCGTTAATAAAATTTGTCTTATCAAAAGAAACACTTCAAAATTCTAGATTCCACAAAAATAGTCGTACAACTTTTCACAATATCACAGAGTGCAATCAGTAGATACACTTAAAACTACTCAGAGAGTTAAAAAAAATGCACTGCAAAGCGCATCTAAAGAACGAAGATAATCCGGAGATATCTCAATACTCGCGTTGAACTAACAGCTGACATGCTTCACAACAACTACTAGAACTGATAAACTGATGATCTCTCCGGTCTTATATAGTTTTCTACCGACCACCGAGATATTTCTAGTATTCTCTGCTTCTCGAAATTACTGGAAGGCATATGAGAGCTGAATACATTTACAGTTATTTAGTTACAATATCCATTACAGTTATACAAAGACCGGATCAAAATGTCGCCAAGTTGGGCAACTTTTGCCAAATTCTCGTCAAATTTGAAGATAAAAATAATGACAAAAAAAAGAAAAAATCTGAAATGTTTCAGATTTTAAATTACGTCCAAAGGGACATTTATTTAACATTTTGTGTGTTACCTTTATTTGTTAAATACCATGTTCTTCGCACTTAAACCATAAAATTCAGTTCAACAGCAATATCGCAAAATAATTTTAAATTGAGCATATCTTTAGAAATTTCGGTACACGCTCTCACGCGCTGGAGATAAAAATGTTTTTCTGTACAACGTTGGTATTGCTGGCTTTGAAATCTTTGAGTTTGTTAATGAAAAATTCGTTAAAGTTTTAGAGAATATTGTTACGAATTTCACATTTATTTGGCTATTTATTTAGAACTGTAATTAAAATTCCTTTTTATTTTCCCGTGCAACGCACGCAGACGATTTTTGAAGAGAAAGCTACGTCAAAAAAAAACATGCATACATTTATGCAGATTTTTCATTTTTTAAAATTTAATGCAGAGCGATAACATTTAGTGGCAACAATTTGAAAAGTGATTCAACGTTTTAATGATTCAACGCAAAACGCCCAAACGAAAGTAATAGTCCTTCGGGACTAAATCCCTTTGGACTAATTAGTCGCCAAACTGTTGCCAGCTTGGCGATATCACGCCAAATTAGCGAGATAGGCTTTTACTTAATGTTAAATACACTGGTCCGTGTATTCTTATTTTTCTGGCACATTATACAGAAAAATATACCAATTTCACATATAATTTTACTAAAATTATCTATATATGTATAAAATTCGTAACAATATGATTTTTATTGCTATATATATAAAACGAATTTTTATAATATTTGTATCAAAATACATTCATGTCCTAAGTTAAGGATAGTGTCAGCTTTGGGAAATAAACGTTCAGAAACGAAACAAAAGTGGCTTATTCATAAAGCCTGTTTATTAAACAAAAGATAAAAAACAAAAAAGACGGTGAATGTACCATTCATAAAAACTATGATTTTTGCTCCCGGGAGTAATTAGAAAAAATATCTTCTTTACAAAAACTTAACATTACGTGGCTGGTATGATGGTACGTCTCCAAGAATATGAAATAGAGTCCATACAACGCCTACGCATGTTGAGTATCAAATTATCGAGCTGATCTTGGGGAAGATTACCCCACTCAACAAGCAATGCTCTTCGAAGTTCCGGTACATATGTAGGAGCTGCTTGACTGGCTGCAATTCGTCAGCCAAGCATGTTCCACACATGCTAAATTGAATTCAAGTAAGGCGAGAATGCTGGGCATTCCATATGAGTGATATCATCAGATTGGAGACATTCTTTTACAATGTTTGCACGATGAGGATAGGTGTTTTCATCTATAAACACAAATTCTGCGCCCATGACACCCCTAAACAAACATACATGTTGTTCTAGAATGATCTCCAAATAAATTTTGTCTGTCATGGTTCCGAACTAAACTGATAGATCTGTTCTGGAGCCCAGCAAAATTCCAACCCAAACGAGCAATCCTGCACCACCGTAACCGTGTCGTTCAATGATGTTGTCTTGGTGGTAACGGGTACCTGAAGTGCTCCATGTGAATGTCTGATGTGAATCAGACTGCAAGCTAAACCCGGACTCTTCGAAAAACATCCGACAAGCCCACTGTGACGATGTCCCCATTGCACGTTGGTCGCATATTGGTTGGCTACTGGAATCTTCTCAAACCCTGAGATCGGATCACAGTTAGTTTGGTTTTCATAATTACGATGGTACGGAATTTTGACTTTTTAAAATTTGTTGCCCTTCTCCTCATTAGTAATATGCTACTATAGTTCTTCTACTCTTAAGAGATCTTACTTCATAAGATATCCGAAAGTTGTTTTTGAAAGCTATGCTAGTACTATTTATTAATTACTTGTAAAGTCTTACTTGCATACTTTATTACGTCAACTTAACTGTAATTATGTTTTACAGAAAATTCTCCTTTCAAGTAGCATTCGTTATTTTCCTCAGTTTCTCGTTGCAAAGTGTATATTTATTTCATTTAACCAGTTATTGTATGTTAAGCATCATTACTGTCACTTCTTCCTTTCCGTTTTCCTGCCAGAATGTTAATTTTAATTCGCGCGTTTAAATGAGGCAGAAAGAAATAGTATTTAAAGGGAGGTTTTAAACTGCTTAAACAGAGCGTGTTCAGCTTTACTTAGAATTAACAAGTGTATAAATTTATTATGCAACTTTCAGATATATATCCCTGTTCCTATTTTCAAGAAAAGCTCTTAAAATATTTATTCCTCATTATTAGCAGGTTTTCATTACATTAATTAACGTTTTATAACTGTTAAAATCTAAAAATGTTGGGTATTCTAATTTTTAGTGGCTTTTCTAATTTCAGTTTTAAGTCCAAAAGGACTTATAATTACTGATTTATTATAACCTTTAAAGTTTAATTATGTCTCGAAACACAATTTTGCTCTATTTCACTTTTCATTCGAGTCTGTTGCCATTTAGGTAAATATAAGATGTTATTCTTTTCTTCTGTTATTAGCCCCTCAGCGGCCAAGCGGTAAAGACGCTGAACACTGGTAGTTCAGTCCGAGGTTCGAATCCCGCGAACGGGCTGGCTGCATGGGCGTTTTCGTGTTTTTCCCCATGTGTAACGTGTATACCAACCAGTTTTCCCTAGAAAGTCCTACACGAAGGCGTCCCTCCCCTTAGGCAGATAGCCCTCGTGTGCTTTGCCGTAAATGAATAACCTAACCTAACCTTCTGTTATTAATTTAGAAACAATAAATGTCGTCGTAATTTCTTTCGTAAATAAATGTCTATTTAAAACAATAAATGTCGTGCTTAAAAATCTTATTTCTTTTTACATTTAGTCGGATTAATTTAAATAAATGTGCATTTAATTCATAATACATGTAATTAAAAACATTAAATATTTTTACAGAATTGCGTTATAAATTTTTTCGGACATATATAACGTTCCCATGTTGTTTCAAAAGCATACTCATTTAATACTCTATAAAGTATTTCGCTATTCTACTTGGCGCATGTCCATTAATGATCTCTGCTGGTGTTGTGCTTTAAAAGAGCTCTTCTGGGCGATCGTTAAAATCTGAACCCTTTCAGACCATATTCTTTTTTCGTATTTCTGATTCTATTCTTTTTTCACATTTCAGATTAACTTTATGTTTTTGCATTTAACGTATATTCATACACGGAACCCGCAGGTTATTAAAATTACTTCCGTTCCAAATATATTTTCGTTTATTGAGCGGCTGAGTTATAAACGGTGATCTGAGCATTAAAAATTTCGGTCTCAGCTTTGAACGTATTTAGTAAGATACTAACAAGTAATCTAATAATTAACCCAAAGGGCGTTAGCCCAGAAGGGCTATTAATTTCGTTTTGGCATTTTGCGCTGATTCACTATAAATGTCGGTTCACTTTTCGAACTGTTGCCACCAAATATTATAGCCCTGTATTATTTTTAAAGATATTAAATAATAAAGAATCTGCATAGATATGCATATGTTTCCCGCATTGTGATAAAACAACGGTTCCTAGAGTCATCAAATTTTGACTAACACACGTTTCCCCCCCGAATATGGGGATCTGGAAGCCCAAATTTGGAATTTGGAATTTGTTTTATTATCTATTTCATATTTTGTAAACCTTTAACGAATTTTTTATTTTTAAACTCAACAATTTCAAAGAAAAACATTTTTATCAGCGCGCGAGATTGTGTATCGGAAATTCTAATGATGCGCTCATTTTAAAATTGTTTTGCGATATTACTGTTGAACTGAATTTTACGGTTAAGTGCGAAGAACATCATATTTAATAAATAACCCACAAAACTTTTAAAAAACGCTCCTTTAGGAGTAATATAAAATCTGAAAGCTTTCAGATTTTTTTAATGCCTAAATTTGTAATTACAAATTAGTGCTAATACAAAACTGTTCGCGAAAATCGAAATTTTATTTAGATTCTTTATAAAGATGTAAGGTTTTAGTTAAACTAACAAAGTTTTATTTTAATTTAAATCTTTCTATCCCTTCTCATTTTCAACTTCTCGTTAGAAGAAGCACGCGTTTTCAGCTTTATGCTAATTTGAAGTGGAGCCAACGACTATTTAAACGAAAGGTAGAAACCTCTCAGTGTGAGAAAGCTTTTAGTCTCAGACCACGATCACGCTATTCGACGTTCTCCTGACTAGCTAGCATTTAACTTCTAAGCCATAGTGCTTTTACGTAATTGCTTATTGAAATAATTCCAAGTGCGTCAGTATTAGTAAATCTTGCTACGCATCATTTAGTTAGAGGCCAACCTCACGTTATAGCTCTGCGAGTAACGACTATTTAATTTCTATTTAGCTTTAGTTCTAAATTTATCTGATTGTTCATTTTAGACCTAAGTGTGGTCTTTTACTTTCTGTATCCCTCCCGAGTTGGGAAGTGGTTGTACATAATTGTGATTTAATAAAAGAGGATTTTAAATCCCTTTCAAGTGCAGTTATTCTACCACTGAATCACAATATTCTACCACAGAACATAGCCGCATTCAGCTCCCTGTTCCAGATCAGGATTTAAGGAGTTCAAGAAGATGTTTTCAAAGAATATGCACCGAACACTGAGTCCTGACAAAGAATTTTATAATTACATAAATGATAAAAGTTTAAACTTTTACAAAGAACTGCTCCATCCGTATTTGCTTCGCATTGTTCGTCAACATCTTTAAATTGCATTTTAAAGTTCGTAAAATTGTTGGTAGCTTTTCTAATCTCCACCTTTTAATATAAGAGGAGTTCTTAGAGGTTGCACTGCTTTTCTCTATTCAGTTGAGGCTGGAATGTAGCCACTTTCTTCCGTACCACTTTCACTGAAAGTTACAGTTTCCGCATCGCTTTTAACACTTTCTTTAATATCTTAGTGTTTTCCAGTGCTGTCTCAATATTATCCTCAACCGCAACACATTCTAAAAAATGATCTTCATAATTTCCCTCCCTCATGTCTAAAATATTATTAAAATTATTAATACTTGCATTTATTCTGTGGCTTGTTCTAAATGAAAACTACATCGTCGAAAGCCTTCTTTTGTTTTGTAAGACTGCTTCCTGTGCATTAACTATAATATGCATGGCCTCTAGCAAGGACATCGACTGATTTACCTCCTTCGAAGTGTTCGTATTTTCCCAAGATTCAATTTTGTTTATCTTTTTTTTAAATGCAAATCTTTTCTCGTCACACTTGAAAGCTTTTATAGCACCTCGATCTAAAGACTGAATGCTAGAAATCGTATTTCCTGCAAGAAACACTACTTTAGCATTTTTCAGAACGATATCAGAGGGATTTACAGAACAGTTACCTAAACTATTTTTTCGTTTTCAGCTTGCTGTCCCATTTCAAAAGAAAATAGTAAAATTACTACTCGTCATGAGTCTTCTTATTATGATAAATTAAATTCTTGGCTCCTTCTAAACATCCAACTTTTATACTTTTTCCAATAACCAATAATGTCTTCTTATTTCTGCATCCGTATTGCACGTTAATAATACAGTAATTCATTCTTCTAATTTCTTAAAATAAATTGCTGTTTCACATTTAAACATTAATGTTTGCTTCGTAATGCCCCTTCGAAACAAACCAGCTTCTTCTGAGATATAGATTTCACGTGGCTTGTATTCTTCTAGAAGGCCGAGTAAAACGTCTTTTATCCAGTTCTCAATCGATTGATGATCTGCCCCTTGCTTCTTACCGGGCAGTTTCTGATAAACAATATTATTCCTCTCTTTCCATCTTGTGAACCACCCATCGGTTGGCATAAATTTTTTTCGTAGCATGTTAGCGAATTCTACACCTTTTGTGGTCAAAGAAGCTCTAGAAATTGCAACTCTTCTTAGTCTCTCAGGTTGAAACCATTCTAAAAGAGATTTTCCACTCGTTTTGCGCTTCCTTGACAGATTTGCATTTTTTTTTACGTAGTTCTGTATCAGTTTTTGTTTAAGCAAATTGCACAGTGGTGTTTGGAAATCTCTGCTGCTTCTCTTTGGCTGTACCTACCAAATGTATCATAATCGTTCAGCAATTTGTCTTTTCTTACACGTTTAAATCATTTCTCTTAGGCGTTTTTGACACCTTACAAGTCACGGATACGAAGAATAAAAATGTTTCTTCCAACGATTTGTGCAAATCGAAATCTCCGGTTTCTAGTCAAGCTGATCTGTCACTTCGTGGTTATTACACGCGTTTTCAATGATTCCTTTTCTTTTTCCTTCAACCTACAACCATCACTTACCATAAGATAATACAAAGAAGCATTTCATGATGTTTATTGAGAACAAACACTCTGTAAATTTAATCTGTCTATGTACATCTTTCATTTAAACTTGGGAAGCACTTAATCATTTACCATCATTTACATTTGAGTTATGGCACCAACTGACTCTGCTAACAGTTTCATATGTAAACAAATGCTGGTCTCGTTAGGCCAAGCGCCAATTTCAAATTGTTGATAGTTCTGAAACTGTTGTATGCTAAAACTAAAACTAAAACTAACTAAAACATAAACTAAAACATAAAATCCTTAACAGAAATATAAGAACAGGGCAATTTAATCCCTTTTAAAGCAAAAAATGCACAATGTGCTAACATATAAGAATAAACATAGAAAACTCAGCCGAGTAAGAGAGTAAGTATAAGCCAGGTAAGAGAATGAGTATGTATAATATATATATGTAATATTAAAAAAAATCTGATGTAAATGACGAGCAGGAATTTTAACGTCGTAGAAGTGTTGATCTATAACGAATAGGAAATTGGAGGCGAAGGCAGATTAAATCTTCATTCTTTATTTCCGCTTGTTGTGGCCACAATCAACTTGGCACATGAAATGTGCCTATTCCAAAATAACTCACATTTTAGATTAATTTTCAGTAAGAAAGAAGAAAGTAGCAGATAGCAGTCCAACTAGACCGAAGCGTAAAGAGCAAGTGCGTTACGTTCAAGGTGAAATCCCAATTCAGACTGAGTTAGTTTTGGTTTACAATGCATTTTGATTGGACAGTTAATATTTCTGTAAAATTATTATTGGTTACTTGACTTTTAGTTCCATTTACATCATCAGAATTATGTAAGAGTCATATGACAGGGATTGATCTAGAAATGACGCAGTGCAGAGAGAGGTTACTATTTTTAGAATTGAGAAGGGAAATTTACGTTGTTAATTTAATCTTAGACATATTCTTTATTTTTCTTACATATATATGTTTGTTAAGGCCGATTTCAAATAAAGGAAGGTGCACAGTTAACAGCTACATGTTACAGCAATCCCAGCTACAAAATTTTAACGTTCAACCGCTAATTGTTTTTGAGTTATGCGAGATACATGCATACGGACGTTCAGACAGTCGTCACGATAAAATCTCTTCTGAGACAATTTTTAATACATTTTACAATCCTTTTTGGAAAAAAAATAGTTCTTTATTCTGTCCGTGCGTACAGATGCCAAGCAAATATTCATTAAAATGGAATCCAGAGCCATTAAGATGGGTATTTTCGCTGAAATATGATACGCGAAATTTTTGAGGTTACAACGTTTCCTTTCCTTCGTTCAAGAAAGTAAAATGTATGAATTCTTGATTTTTTTTAATTGCAGCTTGTTCTACAGTCTTCAGCTGCCAGTTCCTATCAAGTAATTCATAACTATTTCTTTCTGAAACAATAACAAATATAAAGCAAATGATTTTACACTACATATCGGATTTGCATATTTAAGGATTCGGTATTATAAATAAAACACTTTATTATTATTATTTTATTATTTTTATTATTTTTCGACTTCTGGTAAATCTTCGCCGATAGTCTATATTAATACATAAGAAAAACACACTGAAGAAAGATCATAAGTAAATGAACGTATGAAGTATAAGTAAAGTATGTATAAGTAAATGAAGTAATGAATCAAATTATAAAACAGAATAAGTACAATAGGTCAAGACTGTATTTCTTACTGGTTTTGTTCCTTAAATGAATGATTACGATTCTCAGCCAGAGAAGTGAAGAGGTAATTCGAAAGCATTACTGCTGAAACAACACTGATGGAACTTCTGTGTACCTGAATGACCTGTACGCTTTCTCCTTGCTTTGAATGGAAACAAAACGTTTATTTTCCATGTTATCAAATAGAATAGGTGTTTCCAATCGAGTGTCGTGGATGTTAATGGGGAAGCTTTGCTAATGATTCCGCATTTCCGCTAATCGATCTCGTCTGATTTACTCTTTCGTATTATTCGTTCTGGCAGATAGAAAATTTAGTTGACAAATATTTATTAAAAATAATGGTAAAAGAAAAAAATTCTGTATGGTTTCATGTTTAAATTACGTCCAAAGGGACTTTTTTTAATATTTTTTTGTTACCTTTATTTATTAAATGCCATATTCTTCGCACCTAAACCATAAAATTCAGTTGAAAGAGAAATATCGCAAAATAATTTTTAAATGAGCATATCTTTAGAATTTCCGATACACAGTTTCGCGCGCTGGAGATTAAAATGTTTTTTTTCGCATAGTGTTGCCATTGTTTGCTTTGAAATTGTTGAGTTTGTTAATCAAAAATTCGTTAAAGATCTCTCATTACTCCGAACTCAGCTCTGAACTAAAAACTGAGAAGTGAAACCGAGACTTTCTTGTACAGCTCTGAACTCAGCTCTGAACTAAAAACTGAGACTTTCTTGTACAGCTTTTCGTCGACTGTACAATTTTCCATCCATCCATCCAATCGTTAGAAGGCAAACACAGTTACAGTTACATAGAGCTGAATATGGTTACAGTTAAATATAGGGATCAGACCAATTACAGTTATACAAGGATTGGACCAAGTGGTCGTCTAATATGGCGAGAAAAATGAGTCGCCAAATCCATGGCCAGCTTGGTGGTATCTCGCCAGTTAGGAGAGAAAGCCATTTACATCAGTTTTAAATGGACATGCCCCTGTAATCTTATTTTTCCGGTGAAGATTCACTCTATTTAGACATTTCATTATACAAGAGATACTACGATTTTTCATGCAATTTCACTAAAATCATTTACATATATACAGAATTTGTGACAACATAGAATGTTAACTTCGCGGAATGTGATTTTGATGTACACATGATGTATTAACAGTTCATCTTCCGCGTTCATCTTCCGCGTTCAGTTCTTTTTTCACATTAAATCTGCATTACTTGTAACCTTGACGAAACAATTCATTATTACTAAATATTTATCCATTTAGTTTTCATTTACTCTGTTGCATTTAACTTTTCATTGAAATTTATTTTTGCATTAGGCTTAAGAAGACACATTATTAGAACAACTATAATCTTTTGGTACCGTTCCAGAGCGTATTTTCATCTACAGTATTCAGAATGTTTTTCCAATGCATTTGATTGACTGTAAACTGAGAAGTCTCTCATTATAAGTTATTTTTCTTTATTTCATAATCAAGAAAAACGGAAATAAATTACCAAACTTCAGCATTGTTTTCCTAAAACTAAACTTTTGAATAGTTTATTGCTATTTGCACTTTATTGGGTTATTTTAGCACGTTTATGGCTTTTACTTGCGTTTATTTACTATTCCCCAGTTTCTGTTATCTTCTCATTTCAGCGCTCGGAAACTTCTAGGCTCGGAAACGCTCGGAAACTTCTGAGCACCAATGAAGAAAGTTATTGCAAGAAATGGGCATGTATTGCTTATTTTCTTAGTTTTCCTTTCCCAAGAAATGGGTAGAATTCGCTTCGTTTCTCAGATTTCATAACAACTAATGGAACATTCTACAACGAATGCTTGTACCAGAAATTACAGTCATAAGGTGTAACTGACAGCAGAGTTCTAGATATGAGCTGCTCATGTACTAATCATAGCACGAAACGTAGAAGGAAAAAGGCTTTGAAGCAATAAGCGAAACAAATACGAAAGAAATGATCAGACGGTTGACGCTGAATGTGATAGAAGAACTTATCACAGTTCTTAATCACCAGGAAACGTAAAAGGAAGAAATGGAACTGGAAGCTGTTAAATTATATTTCTCGATAAAAATTTTAAATTATTTTTTTCTTCTTCAGGACAGTTTACTGATAGCGCTTTTAACAAGTACGCTCCCACGGAAAGAGGACTGAATGTTAAAAGAAGCTTTCAGAGTTGAATATAATCCCCAGAAGAATTTTTCGAACACTTTAAATGAAAAATCTGATGTGTACACCACATGACTTTGTACGGAATATTAAATTATACCCATTTTTTCGTGCATTTCATTTAAAAGTATTGAATTAACAGTTAACGAATTTTAAATTAAATCTACTTCGTCGATAGAGCATAAACCACAGTAGAATAAATGCACTCTTTAAAGTTCACTATATTTATTTACCATAGCCACACTTCGGCGCTAATTCGGTTAACAGCGTTAATCTCATTCATTTTATAATTCAGATTACGCAAAAGTTATAGCATCTGAAGAATTACCACAAGTTCTATTCAAATACTATAATAAATCTAAAACGATGCATGAAAGAAATTAAACAAATAAATAAGAAACAGTTTTTCACAGACAATTCAACACCGCTTACCTAAAGCGCATGCGCTACTAATTAATTCAGTTCTCACTTCGCGGTAAGGCAAAAATACATAAATATTCAAAATATTTTCATTAAAAATTGAGAGGTATAGAAAAATATAAAACACCAAGTAGAGGTAAAACTATTAAAAAGCAATTTTTACAGTTAAAATAGCAGTTTGCAACCAAAAACAAGCTAATAACTTAAATGATAATTCCAGAATATATCAAGCATAATTTAAATCGCAATAATAAAAGAAGACGTTATTTTGTTGTTGCGCAGCTTAGTTTCTCTAGATTGGCAACAAATCCACTATTCTGCTAAGATTCAAATGTAAACAAATATGGACGCTTTCATAACGGAAAATTAGGCTTAGCCGCACTTAAAAACTTTTAAATTGTTGATACTTCCTCAAATATTGCATGCAGGTTAACTAAAGACATAAAAGTCTTAGCGAAAGATAAGAACAGGATAATTCAATCGTTTTAAAGCAGAAATTGCACAGTATATAAATATTTAAGAATAAAGAAACTGAGCTCACTGAGCCGAGTAACATATAT
Organism: Stegodyphus mimosarum; assembly: GCA_000611955.2. Classification (NCBI taxonomy): domain Eukaryota; kingdom Metazoa; phylum Arthropoda; class Arachnida; order Araneae; family Eresidae; genus Stegodyphus; species Stegodyphus mimosarum. Next base: position 80,140 of record KK121340.1, on the reverse strand, counting down.
ACATGTAATAATAAAATTCCATAGTCAAAAGTACATATAAAACCCTAAATTAATTTTCGTCTTTTATTTTTGTTTATTCCTCAATCACAATTCTAAATGCATGTTCTTTTCATTTTAATGGCGAAGATCTCTTATTCGAAAGTACGTGGAATTAAATTCACAGCCCCGTAGTCAAATTGATTTTCCCGCTTTTTCCTACACGTACAGTTATAGAATGTTATAGATATATTTAAAGCGAACTGGATTGGCTGATGAGGCTGACGTCATTTCTTGGAAGCTCCGCCTTTCCAGTGATTATAAAAGAACTCGCAAAGGAACATCGGGCGGTCTTTTCATTAATGTAATGATGGAATAAACATCAATTCAAAAAGCTATTAATTGTTCTTCGAAGATGTAAATTTTAACACAGCTGTTTTTCAATAAAAATAATAAATGGATTCTTTTTGTTACTTATATACTTTTGGTGCGGCCGATTGCAACCAAAATGCGAGGTGCACATCTACATGTATAGCAGTCCTGTATACAAAATTTCAGCGTTCTGAGACTACTCGTTTTTGAGTTATGCAAGATACATACATACATACGTGCGTATGTACGTACGCACAGACGCCACGAAAAAAATCTCTTCAGAATCAATTTTAAATCAGTTGTATAATATTTTTTGGTGAAAAGAGTCCTTTATTCTGTCCTTACGTTTAGCTATTACTCAAAGACATTGTTAAATTGATATCGGTCAAAATGGATATTTTCGTTAAAATATGATACCCGAAATTTTTCGCAATTACAATACTTCCTTTTTACATCGTACAAGGAAGTAATTAATCTTAACCGCACTTTAAAATCTTTTAAATTGTTGATAATTCCTCAATTATTGCATGCAGGTTAACAAAGGGCATAAAAATCTCAACCGAAAGATAAAAACAACATAATTCAATCCTTTCTCCATGGTATATATCTACGCAGTTGTTAAATTCGAATCTTCAAGACATCCACAGAAATTATTATACACCATACACATATATCTACATCTATCTAACTCTTTATATATATATATAGATAGATAGATATACATATATTTATATACTTTCGGTGCGGCCGATTGCAATCAAAATGCGAGGTGCACATCTACATGTTATAGCAACCTTATATACAAAATTTCAAAGTTCTGAGGCTAGTAATTTTCGAGTTATGCGAGATACATACGTACATAGGTACGTACGTACGCACAGACGCCACGAAAAAATCTGTTCAGAATCCATTTTAAATCAGTTTTACAATAAGTGGGGGAAACGAGTCCTTTATTCTGTCCATACGTACGGATGTCACTCAAAAACACCGTTAAATTGAATTCGATAACGGTCAAAATAGATATTTTCGCGATTACAATACTTCCTTTTTAGTTCACATTTACGCAGTATAGTAGCATAAGCATCGGATGATACTAAATCGGTTAAATGTATGAAGTATCCTCTACATAATTATTTTGGCCTTTCATGCATAAGTTTCTTTAAGTTTGAGACGGATGCCAACACTTGGAGGTATTGCTTGCGATGGAATAGTATAGTGCTAAAATTATTGTACAAATAAATTAGGCTCAGATCTATAGAAGAAAATGATAAAAATACGCCATTAAGCGAAAACATTGCGAGACAATCTTATTCTTATTTTTCTGACTTTCAATAGCGCTAAAAACAAAAATCTTCTGGCACTCCTTAAAAAGGAAAGGCATTATTCAATTACAAAATTAAACTATGTGTCAATCAAATTCGCTGAAACAACCTTGTATTTGGCGTACATTTACTAAACACACTCAATCGATTTCGAGGGCAACTACAGGTCCCTCCTCATCAGGAGAACAAAACATCTAGAAAAAGAAAGCAACCTTAGTAACGGCTTTTTTATACCCTCGGGTAGAACCGCGCGCGAGGAGGCAACGCCATCTATCGGCAAAAATAATCATCAAGAATTATGTTATTAGAATTTTAAAAGCGCTAGGAAGGACTGGATTAGACTTAAAATCATTCACTAAACATGCTAAATCTTTGTGAATATGAAAAGCCTCAAGAAAATCCAATTCACCAACGGAAGAAGCTTTTTGGATAATTTTTGCAGATCCAAAATCAAAATTATGATTAAATTTCCAACTATGATACGCTATTGAAGACTTGTTAGTTTCGCCCTTTCGGACATAAGATTCATGTTCCTTGATACGAAACTTTAACGCTCTTTTTGTTTGGCCAATATATCTCAAGCCACACTGACACGATATACTATAAATTCCCCAAGAATTAAAGTCAGAAACGCAATCTTTTAGAGTCGAACCGTGAATTTTATTGATAGGGGAGAAACTGACCTGAAAATTGAATTTTTGGAGAATCCGTGCAACTTTATAACTAACAGAAGGATAAAATGGAAGCACGACAAGATCATTAATATTATTTCTAACAGTGGACTGTCTTCTATGATGGGAATCTGAAAATTTTTTAACAGCTTTATCAATGATCACTGGAGAGAATCCTCGGTCAATAGCAACTGCTTTTAAATAATTAAGTTCATCGGTAAGCAAGAATTCTGTGGAACAAACTTTGAGCGCGCGAAATACATAATAGTAAAAAGAAGCCATTTTTTGCTTAACAGGGCGGCATGACATAGCATGGGGTGGTAAACAAACTGCAAAGGGTTGACGGTACACAGTAGCGCTAAAATCAATTTCATTGCGGATTATAAGAATATCAAGGAAGGGGAGGGAATTATTGGATTCAATTTCAAGAGTGAATTGGATGGCTGGATCAATTGAATTTATAACGCAATCAAACGCATTTTTATATTAAACAATTTTTTGTTAGATGAAAATAACTGAATTTGATTTTACCGCAGTGTTATTTAATTGAAAACATCAATATGATTAACACTCTTAAATAATGTCAATCACAGCTTTATAACGCCCATACTTATTAAATGTTCATTCTTCGGCGTTTCCGACACTCAGATAAAATTTATGGATGCAATAATTCAGAAATGCATATGTTTGCTTTGCCCATGTTTTCGATTCACGTTTGGATATCCAAACAAAGAAACATAAAAAGTGAAACTTGTCTGTAAAAAAATAAAATACCATCGTGATTTATTTTTTAAAAACTTGAAAAGAAGAACACTCGCACACTGATATTGATATTCATAATTTATTATTTTCATTTTTAGGAGGTCCTAAATTATTCCGAAGGAAATATTTGGTTCCATAAATTTAAAACAGCTCGTAAAAATTTTGGATGCATTCAGAGCTTTGTAAATCTACAGTTTCAGGCTTCAGCGCTTCAGAAAACCCGTGAGAAAACTTTTTGCAAAGATTTCGAATAGTGAGTATGAAATTTAGTTTTGAAGTCTAAACATTTTGATGTAAGTTACGGAGTGGATTGTATAAATAAATCCCAGCGCGTAAAAAGAAAATTTGGAATAAAATACTTTCTCTTCTTATTGTTTTTCACTACAACGCAACTGATATATCACGTATTTCATATTATACATATATAAAAGATGTAATGCATCAAATATGAACTAGAAACCTGTATGAACACTTCTAACGTGTTTTTCCTCCTAGATAATAAAATTAGTAAAGACTGCATGTTACTTGGTTAAATTATGTTTTATAGATTTTGTGCCTCTTGGACAGCAGCATAAAACACGTCAGAAATTCTCAAGTATACAAGAATATTTTCTGCTTAAAACAGCATTCATTTCAGTCGCATTTTTTAATGATTTTAAAGTATTTAAAACAATTCCTAAATGTTCTGCCTTATATCTTTCTGTATAAATATTCCCTAAAGTATATCTTAAACACGAAATCGTACTTTCATTTCCAAACACCTTATTTCAATTTGAAATATTTACTGATTTTTAATTTAATTTATACATTTATTACATAATGCGAAACATATGTTTCCTTGCAGTGAACCAAAATATATCATCGTTATGCAAAAAAAAATCTGATGTGGAGACACGACTTCCTCGTACGTCTTATTAAATTGTACACATTTTTGCTGCTCTTTCTTTAAACATATTTCCTCGAATTTTATTAGACATATATTTCTGATTCAACCAATTCAGTTTTCACTTCGCAGCAAGTACGTAAAACTCCAAACATCTCCATTAAAAATTTCAAAATACAGAAAAATCTAAAACTCCAAACATAGCAAAAACAATTTTACTATGAAAATTAGAGTTCGTATACCAAACCAAGTAAGGGCAGGAACGCCAAGTAAGGGCCAACGGGCAGGAATACAAAACTGTTGGAGCACAAAATTGAAAGTTAACTTTTAGTCCCACTGCGCTGAAAGGCACAGAATTTGGTACATCAACTGACTTAATTCACTGTTCCACTAAGAGTTTCAAATGTACGCAGTTGCCGGCCTCGTTAGGCCTAGCGCCTTTTAAACTTTTGAATAATTAATAATTCTGTAACCGTTGCATGCAAATTAACTAAAGGCATAAAAATCTTAACAGGAAATAAGAAGACAACATAATTCGATCACTTTTAAAGGAAAAAATGCGCAGTTTTCCAGCATATGAAAATAATAATAATAAAAAAAAACACTGATTCGGGTAAGAGGGGGGTATATATATATATACATATATACTCTCTTATCCGGATTTTCCTTCCTTATTTGAAAGTCCTTGTGTGCCCCTTTCTCAGGATCGTTTGTCATTTTATATACTTCCAATTACGAAATCCTTTTGAATGACAAAAATAATTCTTGTTTAGGCAACTTTAAATTAAATAATAATAATAATAATAATTTTCGCCAAATAACGAAATCTAACTTTTAATGCGGTCTCTCAGTTTCGGTACGTATATTTGGGATAGTTTTATACGCGTTATAAAAAAATAACATCATAAGAAGTTGAATTCCTGTACGACAAAAACTGACAGGGATATTTAATTCCAAAATTCGCAGTTTTTGATGTCATTTTCGAGTTGCCTTAAAGAATCGCTTAATTTAGTTAGAATAATTCGAGGAAACAAGTTTAAATGACGGGAAGGAAAAATTTTGTATAATTCAGTAGGCATGCAAGGAAGTCATGTAGTATCCGCATCCGTTCTTTTTAAGACGGAGAAAGCTGACCGATTTTCTAGATATGTTCTAGGAAAATAAAAATTAGTCAAATTTGTCGTTGGGTTCATTTTGTTTTTTCAAACGCAATGCATCCACACTGAGGGAAGTTAAAATACGACTGCTTTTCTCTGGGCATCGTAGTTAGGCATCATTCGTCAGTTACTGTAATAAATTTTAATTACAGTCTTGTACTTTATTTCCTTTCAGTACATTATTGTTCACGGATTAATACACTAAATTTAGATCCCTATTTTTGATTCAAAACATTTTGCGAATAGCATTTCTTAAAGAATTTTTAATTAAAAAAATCTTACAGATCGGACATTAATGATCGCCAAAATGATTTGTTAAGGTTTTATGCGCTCTCACTGAGCTCGCAGTCTACCAGACTACTGTTTCACTCAGTCCTGCTAACTTTATTATTAAGAAACATTTTATACGTACTTAATGCAATAGCAAAATTACAAACATTTTAAAAGCAGTATAACAGCATAGGTTAGAATTTCCGATGTAGTATTAAGTACTGATACAGTGTTAAGTGCGCGTTTTTCTACTTTTTGCGGACTTTTTTCACTTGATAAAATGAATGTTTAGCTTCCTTGATAAGATCGCTTACAAAACTATTTTTCTGTCTTTTCATATTATTAACGTTTTGTGTGTTAACTTTATTTTGCAGATACCACGTTCTTTCCACTTACGTAACATAAACTTCAGTTCAACAGCAAAATCACAAACTATTTAAAAACCGCATATCATTAGAACTTCCGAGTCTCGTGCGCTGGAGATAAAAATATTTTATTCCATACAGTATTACCGCTGCTCACTTTGAAATCGTTGAGTTTGTTAATCAAAAATTCACTAAAGTTTTACAAAATATGAAATATAAAATTCAAAATTCGGGCTTCCAGGTGCACACATTCGGGTGGAAAACAACATTTTTCAAAATTTAATGGCTCTAGCTACCGACGTTTTTTCAGTATGCAAGAAAAATGTATACATACGTGCAGATTCTTCTTTATTTAATTTCTTTAAATTTAATACAGGTCGATAATATTTGGCGGCAACGATTTGAAAAACGGTTCGCCTTTTATATGGAAGACGCAAACTCCCGTTTCGAGGCTAATAGCCCATTCTCGCTGACGCTCTATGCTTGGGTCGTAATGATTTACTTCAACTTAATTTGGAATCTTTTATAGATGAGAAAGGGACTTTAAAAGTTTGAAATGCCACTTGTAAAAAATAAAACTAATGCCACCTTCAATAAACAAACAAAGAAAAAAAAAGGGGGGGGAAATCTGAAAGGTTTCAGATTTTAAATTACGTCCAAAGGGACGTTTTTTAAACATTTTGTATGTTACTTTTATTTATTGAATATCATGTTCTTCGCATTTAAACCATAAAATTCAGTTCAAGAACAATATCGCAAAGTAATTTTAAACTGAGCACATCTGTAGAATTTCCTACACACAGTCTCACGTGCTGCAGATAAAAATGTTTTTTTCTGTACAACGTCGCCATTGCCCGCTTTGAAATCCTCGAGTTTTTTCATCAAAAATTCGTTAAAGTTTTACAAAATATGAAATCGTTCATAAACCAAATTCCAAATTTCAAATTTGGGCTTCCAGATGCCTATATTCGCAGCAGGATAACGGCATTCAAAATTCGATGGCTTTAGGTACCGTCGTTTTATCACAATGCGAGAAACATACATACATTTATGCACATTCTTTATTATTTAATTTCTTTAAATATAATACAGGGCTGCAATATTTTGTGGCCACAGTTTGAAAAGTGATACAGACTTTTAATGTTTCCGACGCAAAATCGCAAAATGAAAACAATAGTCCTTCAGGGACAAAGCCCCTTCCGACTAAAAATCTGCTAACAGCAATAAAATCTAAAAACTACAGATAAATAGAAGAAAAGATTCCAAATGTTTTCGAGAGAATGTAAAAAGCGTAATACATTGTATTAAAAAAGTATTATTTCAAAATAAGCCTAATATCGTTTGAAATTTCTTTTAAAATTAAGCCTAATCTGTATTAGGGAGATACGCCTTTTTAAAAAAAAATAAGACTAATATCTAATTATTATTCCATAAACAACTTTATTTTATTGGCATGACAGGAATATACGTAGTTTTATACGTATATCTGCTGCTGGACATTCTCAGTTTGGATGAATAAGAACACAAAGCTAGTATTTTGAATTCCTGCAACCATTCATGTGATCCTTGAAGTCAATGAAATGTTTCAGTAAATATGGAATGTCCCGAGAGAATTAACTGCTAAACTTTGAAGTTTCACTATCAGTCAAAATCTAAAATCTACCTATCTAAGATCTAAATCTATCTAAATCAAAAAGCAGTCTAAGGAAATATTGGATTCTAAAGCACTTGTGTCCGACGCATGGTATCCGTACACATGAACAACAATCGCAGCCGTTAGTGGTACACATGAACAACAATCGCAGCTGTTAGTGTTCGGCCATAGTGATGCTTATACGTATGTGCCAAAATACAGAATCATTGTCAATTTTTGTTAATCATGATGGCAACATATCATCGCATATCTTCCTAATACAGATTTCTGTGTAAATGTGCCCAAGCAATAAATTGTACCATTACTTCCCGGATTTCGAGGCTATAATTTAAGGAAATGACGGTCGTAATCCATTACTTGAATCAGGTCGCCCTAATGATAGACGTTTGCTAGCTTCAGACACCGTTACATGATATTTAATAAACTTCCTCGATAAATTCTTCCACATTGACACATTTCTTAGTATACGAAACTCATACTGCATCAAGGCTCGGAGACACTTTTCTCCTTGAAAAGAAAACTAAACAGATTATTCGTATCCATAAGTAAATAAAGACTTTCTCCTGGCACTGGTAATAAATACCTCGTTTTCAGCTTTAGTTATTTCTGTGATGGGCCATTAATTCTTAAGAGGAATGCTATAAAAACATAATTTGTCGCCGAGAATGCCATAAATATGTTTCGGGGTGGACTTAGTCGTAAACTGTTATTTACCTGATTTTTATTTCACTCTAAATACCGGAAGAAGATATTATTACTTAAATCACGAAGTTACTGACCATCTTCTTAAACATAATTTTTTTTCAGCTCCAGGAGATAATTTGAAGAGACTAGGAGTTTTGATTTAAGTGCTTAATGAAATTACATAATTTCATTTCAATTTATACAAAATAAAAATTTATGTGGATAAAGTTTTACCTCCAGGTTTGGTATAATCTGATTTTCTGACCACAAAACAGCTTTGAAGAGCTTGCTAATAGACGTTTGCATTCTGAAGGAAATCAAGATTTTGATACGTAATTCATTTTTGCTTTTGATAGTGAATATTTTTTTTATCCAATGGCGGGCACTTGCTTATTCAGCAATGGCGACTCCTAAGTGGCCAGAAGTGGTGGCCATTGTACTGTCGAGGCACTAAATAGGCGACCACCGTTGGGACCTGTGAAGGGAGGGACAGTTACAACCATGCCTTCTCCTGCGTTCGAACTCGTGCCCTACCGCAGTAGGTTCCTCTAACCATTATACCGCCTGGGCGGCTTGTTAGTGATTATGTAGTTATTCTCAAATTAAAATGTAAAAAAAAACAATAATTGTGTTTAAAATGAATCCTTTTCTAAACATACACTTGAAACAAACAAAGAAGAACCTAAATTAATTAGGACTTTTCTGGATTTAGTCTTGAAAGTATACGTTAATATTAAATACCACAAATGCACAAAAACTCGGGGCAGTGATACTATGTTACAGCCTTCTTCAGACTTAAATATGACAGAGGAATTGAAAGGGCTCCTCATTATGCTGTAATACAAAAATACATATAATTTAAGAAAATTCGAATAATCAACGAAGTCACTTACGTTGTAAGGATTTTAAGTTCACTAACATTTATTTTATTTTAAAACTTTACTATCATCTCTTATTTTCCACCTCCGGCCAGAATTAACGCATGAATATGTTTATGCAAATTGTACTTGCTAATGCTTAAGTATTTAAGTTGTGGCTTTTTGCCGAGAGTAGAAGGAAGGAGAGAGAGCCCTCTTGCTAGAGTCTTCACGCGAGCTTGCCATCAGTTAGTTACTGTCCGCCTTTAAGGTCAGAGGTTTAACCCTCTTGAAAGTTAAAGACGTATTGTAGTTTTCCGCAGTTTGCGTACTACAGACGTAGTAATTTAAAAGGTCAGTCTTAGTGCTAGTCATCTGTGTAAAATATTAAAAGTTAGCTGTTATTTAAATTTTAGTTTGTTATTAGTCTTATATTCTTTACGTTCAGACCACAAGTGGTTGGTCTTTGTATCCCGAAGTTCGGGAACGTTTGCAAGATCGATAAGCAAAAAAAGGGTAATTTGAACCCTTCTTATTTTTGCTGTATCTTCTACACACGGACGAACATAGCTTTTAGTAAGCTCCCTGTTCCTACGCAGGACTCCAGCCGTGTTTGCAAAAACAATTAGAAGAAACACTAGTCCTGATAACGTCAGTGAATCGCCGATGTTATTTTCTGTTCGGACGAAGTGCTCTTGCAAGTGGACGAGTTAGATACATATGGATAGTTTGGTTTTAATGGGGAAACTTAAAAAAAATAAAAAATACAGATTTTACAGACTTATAGATTTAGTTTCATTAGATTTTCATGTTTTATTTCCGCTTCCATTTTATTGTGAAAAATATTTAAACAGTCAAATGATTTTTTTGCAGCACATCCTACATAGCTGCAAGTGGCGATAACGGAAAAAACACGTAAGTCTGTACGTTGCTGTAGATTTTATGTAATTTTTTCATTCGCATGACAAACAATCGTTGTTTCCATAGTAACAAATGGATTATTATGCACTATTTATTGAAATAGGTAATACAAAATTAAATTCTAATTATTTAGATTAATCTGCTGTTCGAAAAATGTACCAAAGCATGATTTTTCGTATTACATATCAGCAACATTGCGCTATTTTACAAAACAGTTTTAAAAACTACGGATGAAATGTATTTTTCTAATTTTCATTTTAAATTAGAATTTTAATCCTAAATTTTCTTTAAAAATGCACCGTTAAAAGCTTTTGAACAAATTCATATGTGTTCGGTTTTAGTTTCATACGACTACTGCAGACAAAATTTAAATCAGATTAAACTAGGGCTTAAAGCTTCTGTCTTAATCTGACCGTAACTTAATATTTCGTCGCTTCAGTAATTGCCATTTGATATTGGTGCATAACTGAGAGCAACGTTTCATCAACATGGAAAGGATTATAATTAAAAGTTAAACAATTTCGAAGCTAAGCTGTAATTAACTACCAGTACTCTCGTCATATTGACAGAAAATGGCATTTTTATCTTTGGTGGAAGGATGAAATTTATGGTTTATAACATCAAACAAAGAAGTGTTTTCTGCATAATTAAAACTGGAATTTTGAGGTACGAATGCATATCGTTCGACGCAAGTTTTCATTTGGTAAAATTTCCATTTAAGAAATTTTCATGCAATCGATTTCAATTAACCAATATCCATCAAGATTAAAATGTCTTAACTATTTAAGTGCCTGCCTTAATTATTAGAGTAGCCGCTTATGTTACAGTACGCTTAATATAGCTTTAAGGGAATGCAAAAATGTTGCATAGCAAGTAAAGAAAGGGTTGGCTATCAAATATCCTCCGCCCTAAACTCTTAACCATTCTCCTCACTCTCCATTTCTAATGCATGTACATTGCTCGTCAAAGTTAAAGGATATTGACAAAAATTAAACTTATTTGAAAAATTATTTAACGTAAATTTGCATGTTTTCGAGTTGGTTAATCTCAAAATATTAAATGTAAAACCAATTTTATGGAGATTTATATATGATGGGAAAATTATCTCTATGGTTTTGCAAAACTTTCTTTAATATGATGTATGACCACTTCTGATAGTGACGTAAATCTCATGCTTGATTTCATAGAATTAACCAAACTGTTGATTACGTTTTTTGGAATTGCAAGCAACTCTTCTGATACTACAGTTTTCATATCTAGGAGGGCCTGGGAAAGTATCTGGCGCACTGAAATCGGATAACTTAAGGCACCCCACATGTTTTAAATCAGGTTTAAATCTGAGTGAGATGGCGAATCCATTCCAATGATATCTTCCGTTTCCAAATGTTCTTTCTTCTCACCATCGACAGAAAAGCTGGTCCACTAGATTAGGTGCGCATCAACCTGTTGCATCCTGTAATTGGAATAAAATAACACTAGAAGAGTTGTTGGAATAAAACAATACTACGATGTCCTCCGGTATCTGACTACGTAAAGTAAGGAATACTGAAAGACGGATCGGGAAATGGAAATCGATTATATTTATATTATAAGAAAGAATACAAAATATCTCTTTTTTGCTAACAGTTACCAGACAAAGAGATACACATTCACATTTTCCATTGGTAGAAACAGAAGGGACCAGAGGGGGGAAAATCAGTAAGTCAAAAATTCGTCATATCAAGAAAACCACGAATCCATATTTCGACATCGAGTTCAACTAATCCAATTACCTTAGTTTATTAAAAAAATAAATATACTTATGAATTATCAAGATTTAAGAGATGTATACTATTTCTATAATTCCAGAGTTTGTTAAAACCAGTCAACTGCTTGTATTTGAAAAAGTGTGCTTTCACGGATGATTTTACCGGTTCTTTACGCTGGATTACAAATTAAAGGTATCACGTTCCGTGAAATGACAGCAATTCACATCTACGCGGGACAGTGGTATGCATTGAATGACGAAAACTGGAAAGACTAATCTATCCTGATTTTTACCATCAACTAAATAATGATAGTCAAAAGTACTGACTGAATGAACTTCTCCTAACTGAAACGGATAAAAGCAATATATTCAGTCAGTAAAATCTGAAAACTACTCACCTCCAATTTTATGCGAATATTTTTTCTTCATATTTTAAGTGTAAATACATATTTGATGACGAACTCAAGCAATATCATTTGTTGTTTGGAGAAATATAATAAATCCCTTTTCAGAAAATGACGTTCAAGTGCCTATCCATTGACATATTATACCGAAACACGCGTCACTCTTAAAGATTTACCTTCGTATCAAATACGTAAGTATCAACGATTTCAATAAATGATGGATAGGTTTGCCGCCCATCCCACTGGAGGCTTTTACATAACGTAAGGAAATTTGTGAATAGCCGACTTATTGATGTTGACAGTATTCCAACAGAATTCTGCAACTGGGAATTTATGATTGTTTATAAAGTATTTTAAGTTCCAGTGCATCGTTTATCAGTTTTGTTTTAATACCTTTGCGTTTAAAGTACAGTATTACTGATTTCTAAATCTACTCATGATATAAAGGTGCCGTAATGTCCTGAGATGAAGGCGCCGTAAAGAGACATGGAATAAAGGTGCCCTGGCGGAATGGATTAGAGAACTGAATAAGAGTGTTTCAAATCTCCGCGAACGAATACGTTGAACCGGCGTTTTGTTTTGAACCGGCGTTCCGTATCGCTTTACATGCAAGTCAGTTTCTCTAAAACTTTTCTCTCCGAAGACATTCATTCCCTTTAGGCAGTTAGCCCTTTGCATTTCGTCATAATATAATGAATCTTAATGCAGTAATTCGAAAAATATTTATAATAATATAGGATTTATGTTTATTAACACGTTATTTTACTTTTTTAAACTTTACTGTCATTTCTACTTTCGTTGGCTTTCGCCAGGATAGAAATAAGTTATCGTATATAAGGAGATACTTCATGAAGTTAAAGGTAACGACTGCTGACCTTCTCCATTCTTGATGTCCGAAACGTTTTCAGACAACTCTTAGGTTTATTTCCATCGCTTGAGCCTTTTGCTAGTCATGATTGCTAGCGTGATTAGAGGGCACCATATTTGCTTGATTAGAGGACATCATATTGCATGCATGTTTGCTCGCTCGATTAGATTTTTGGCACCGACTGCTGGCCTTCTCCGGACCATTTTCAGACAGCTCTTAGATATATTTCCATCGCTGGAGCCTTTTGCTAGCCATGTTTGCTCGCTCGATTAGAAGGCCTTAGCTTACAGTAAGACTTTTTCAACGTGTAATTACATAAATTAATTGCTTAAGTTTGACTTTTACATTGTTCCAAATTCCTCAAGAAACACTGATTTCGATCCGTGCATTACACGATCCGTTTACATTGTTAAATTGAGAGTGCAATACGAAGATCTATTTTTAACCTTCATCTGAGTTTTGTAATTATTTCTCTGCAAGTTTAAGATAGGGCGATAAGCCTAATTATCTTATTCGCATTTAACCTACACCGGTACCTTACAACAACAAAAATAAATAAAACAATAAATAAAAGAACTTTCTATTTACTGATTTATATTATTTCATTTATGAGTTAAGACTGTTTTAAATTTAGTACGTTATTACCTCTTGCTAATTAGCATTTCAATCATTATATTTTTATATCTTCTTACGCTTGACATTAATTAAGCCTTCATGCACTTAAAACGAAGTTTCGCGAATAATGATGCCTGAATTTCTTATTTCGATTTGACTGAAGTTTCTTTTCATTCATGTTGATCCAATTAGAAGTTAGAAAATTAGGATTAATTTATGGTTTTCACATTGCTTAATTATGGTTCTTCTCGGAAAAAGGCGAAACTACTAACCCATTAGCTGTCATCCAGTAGAAATATCAATGCAGCCATCGCCATTATTCACATCAAACTCTTTTTTCTTTCCTCAGCTTTTCACTTTCGAGCAAAGTGATGAAATGGGTAAAGTGCTATTCATTATTCTTTCTTTGCACTCAGATATCTGATAAAAAAGTGGAACACTACTAACAGAGGCATAAAATGTAGGTTAAGGGCAACAATAATTTCCTATTGAATTCGTTTTCAGGGGTTTTGACAGTAAGAACAACGTTAAGCATTAAGATGCAGTATTTTCAATGAAGTACTTTCAAATAAAGCAAAAGCGAGGAGGATTTACATATGATGTATATGGATCATTTGTGAATTAGTTGAGAATTTATAAATTGTACCTATTATTGAAGTTGGAACTATAAATTCTAAAATTTATATTTGTATTCGGAATAACTATGAAGTTGAAAAAAAAAATAAAAAGGGAAGTAATTTAGAGGAAATTTCTGTATACAAATACTCCGAGATCAAATACGCATATAATCTGAAAAGTAAGACCACATCACAAATAGCAGCGATAAAAACAGAACTCATCAAAACGTATATCAAGAATAAAGTAAGACAAATTTCGACTGTATGATTTCTATGATTTCCCTGATGTCTGATTTGCACATCACTGCCATATGAGTCAGACTGAGAGAGCGAAAAAAGAACGGTGTACATATAAGATTTAGCCTTTTTGGGAAACATAAACTAAGCTAGATCCTACTAATGAACCTGGCGAATTTTTGCGCAGGCGTGAAGAAAATACCAGCACAGAAGAAGGGTGAAAATAACTCTTCATTAAGTCTAAGCAAGAACAGAAGTTCACGTACTTCGTGCTTTACAATAACACATTACTTGCGGTGGAACTTAAATGTTATTATACAAATCAATTCAGGTCTAAATAAAATATTGCTGGATTAGCATGTTAAAGTATGGCTAACTGAGGTTGACTCACAAACTTAACAGGCGTGATGATTATTTGAAACGGCCAAAAGGCGTAACTGCAAGGTCAGAAGCGAAACGTGTGCTGGCTAGCAAAAACACACTCTGAATAACACTCTCAAGAGATTCACACCTTTAAATACTCACTTCACTTAACTTAAAATTTACATCCATGCAAGGAAATGCGAGGGGAAGTTTTCGCTACATTTGTTTGATAGTTAAATTTGTTCGACTAAAAACTTTACATGTTTATATCATTTAGAACTATACATAACCGCTTATGTTTTACGAATTTTAAATCTCACCAAAATCAAGTAAAACTAAGCGATGTATTGGCAAGTATATTCTGCATTAAAATCCTCGCTAAAACAGTTGCGTTTTTCCTCTCCATTTAGTTTTTACAGAAGTATGAAAAGTTGCTGTTTTCAAATATCTAATGCTTTGAGTACTAGACAAGAAGTAAGGAGATCAATAAATGTATAGATAACAAATGAAATACACTGGTGTGCAAAACTTAAGCAACAATGTAAATTTTAATCAGATAGCCATGAAATTGCAGAAAAGAGGTTCTTGCGATCAGTACAATGAACACGCAATTCAGTAGAAAGGTCATGCTTATGCAAATGTCAGGAACAAAACGTCACAAGCGGCGTGAGAGTACTCAAAACGCGTGCAGTCGGAGAGCTCAGCTTAGAACTACAATAAAAGGAAGGATGGAGACACAAAGACATTCGCTGCAAGTGAGTTCTTTCGTGAAATATGGCTAGAAGAAATGACCTGAATGACTTCACACGTGGAAGAGTAATCGGAAAGCTGGAAGAGAGGAGTAGTGTGACAAGTGTAGCTGAAGAGTTCGGATTCAACAAAAGTGCCGTTTCGCGTGCTTGGAAAAGCCTTCCAAATCATAGGTACAGCAGTTAGAAAGGTTGGTGATGGCCACCCTAAGAAAACAACTGCAGTGGATGACCGATATATCGTCCTACAGGCGAAAAGACCCCGAAACCTGTTAGCAAGCGCCATGGCTCAGCAACTGCGTACAGCAACGGGACAAGTGTCGCAGTTTATTGTGTCAAAACGCCTTCACAAAGGTGGCCTATTCGCCCTGAAAGCTACATCCCTTTGAAAGTTGGCCATTGGCGCCACCGATTAGAGTGGTGCAAGGAGCACGAAAACTGGACATTTCATCAATGAAGTCGTGTCCTCTTTACGGATGAGAGCGGTTTTAGTGCCACAAGCGATTTTCAACGCCAGTTGATTTGGAGAGAGATTGGGACACGGTTTCATCCCAGTAACATCACGGAAAGAGACCGTTACGGTGGTCCTGGAGGTTTCGTCTGTGGATGCATTATGCTGAACGGGCGGACAAAGCTCCACGTTTTCAACAGAGTTTCTGTAGCCGGAGATCGCTATTTTCAGGAGGTGATTTTTCTCAATGTGGGTCTGTTCCAAGGTGCCATTGGACCAGACTTCATTTTTATGGATGACAATGCACGGCCACACCAGACTCCTGCCGTTCAGAAGCTATTGGAAAGTGAAGATATCACTCTGATGGATTGGCCAACGTATTCCCCTGATTTAAATTTCATGGAACATGTGTGGAATACTTTGTGGAGACGTTTTTTGGTACGATCACATCCTCCTGATAACACCCAACATATGAAACAAATGATGATTGAGGAATGGGCACGCTTACCTCAAGATCTGTTGGACAATCTAGTGCTGAGTATGGAGAGGCGGTGCGAAGCAACCACTGAAGTAAAGGGAGAGCATATCCCATACTAAGGAACATCTGCTTGTTGTTCTTCCTCTTGTGCAGACCATCATGTATAATGATACTATGAGTTCAGTAAAGCCTTTTTTTTGTTTGATTCCATACTGTATGCATTGTATTCATTTTTGAGAAACCATGCTTTCGTCATCATTTAAATACAAAATGCTGTCTCTCATTTCTGAATTTCATGTTTCTCAGGTGATTTCTCATGGAGTTATGGCAAAAAGAACACCCGTTGCTTAAGTTTTGCACACCGGTGTAAATATTTCCTTTTAATCCTAATATCAGCACATGACGATTTGTAGTTTTTCTCAAAGAGTGTTAGAAATCAAAGAAGAGTTTTTATTCCTGACTTTTGTGTAGGAGTGTATTATTTAATTAATAGAAGTCAAAATAAAAACATTTTTATAACAATAATGTTCATGTCTTTATTTATTTCAATCTTTTTTTATCTTCATGTTCTTTTATTAATTTCAAAATATACACGTAATATTTAAAATTAATATCTACTCATTCAATGCAAAATAAAATTAAATTCAGACTTGAGAGCTTATGCAACGTGTTTTAAAGAAAATGTTAATTTCATTACTTAAATGTTTCAAAGCCTTGGAGCAACAAAATTGTGATGGTGGCAAATATTAGAAATGTTATAAGGTATTTCTCCCGCCTCCTTCGCATGCCTTTGTAGTGTAGTGGTCAGCACGCTCGGCGCGGATTCGAGAGGTCCATGGTTCGAGTCCCGACGAGGTCATTGTTAATTTTTCATCTCTCTTGCTTGAAAAAATACCTAATGTCTCTACAAAGTAACTATTTGTATGAATCTGCAATCCTCTCAAATGGAATAAAATGGCAGGGTATTTTGCATATTTAACCCAGGATCTAGTATTTTAAGTACATGTTACAATGTACATTATTACAGTATGTTTTCCCACAGACATAAATTTCTCATCTATATAGAATTCTCGTTTGGAGTTTAAAAATTCATTCACTTTGGATGTGACATAAACAAAAATGAGCGCAATATAAATACGTCTAGTAACCAAGAAAATTATAAGTGCTTTTACTAATAATAAAAATGTCAGTTTCGTATGTGATATCTTATTACAGATTTTAGATCTTACAAAAAGTAACTTTTGTATAATAGTTACTTTATTAAAGTAACGTTTGTGTTATAATATAGTGTACTAATCTTTGTTTATATTCTACAGATTAAATAAAACTTTCTTTGACATTTTTAGTAACTGCAAAACGTGATTAATCAGAGTTGATTTTCTAAATTTAAAGCTATAGGCCTTATTAATGATTTTTAAAGCCCAAAAGGGAGTTAGTTCGAATTGGCTATTAGACTCGACACGCGATTTGGCGGCGTATCACTTTAAATGTCTGAATCACTTTTCAAACTGTTGCCACGAAAATTATCGTTCTTTTACAGAAATTACATAAGGAAGAATCTCCATGAATGCATACATGTTTCTCGCACTCTAAAAAACGACGGTATTAAGAGCATCAAATTTTGAATAACGTAGTCCTCCCCCCCCCGAACATGTGCACTTGGAAGACCGAGTTTTCAGTTTTGAATTTTATATTTCAGACTTTGTAAAACTTAAATGAATTTTTAACAAACTCAATGATTTGAAAGCGAGCATTGGTAGCACTGTGCGGATTAAGGCATTGCCAGGCGACATTCTATATAGAAAATTCTAAAGATATGCTGTTTTTAAATATTTTATGATTTTGCTATTCAACTGAACTTATGTGGCATAAGTGCGAAGAACATGATATTTAATTAATAAATTTACCACACAAAACGTTAACAATATAAAGACAAAAAGGAAAGCGTTGAGAGTCATCTTACTAAAAAAACTGTTCATTGATATGATGAACTAAAAGAAGACTGAGAAAAATGTATGCCAACACTTAATACGTCATCAGGAATACTAAACACAAGCTGCTTTTAAAAGTTTTAAAATTTTTCTGTTGAAATGCACATGGCGTATGTGCGAAGATAATGATGGTTAATAATAAAGCTAAAAAGACAAAAAAGAAAGATCGGCAGGGAGTGAGTGCAACAACAGACTGGTAAACTGCGACCTCAGCGAGAGCGAAAAAAACCTTAACAAACACTTCTGGGCGACCATTAAAATCTGAGCCCTTATAGATTTTTCTTTTATTCTCCTTTTTTTGCCGATTACATGGTCAGAAAATTACGTTCTCGTTTCATTTTCTGTTGCTAGCTGTGAAAATTTGGTAAAAGTGATACACAGGAAAAAATAATAATATCACCAACTGTAGCAATACCTTGCTTCTATTTATTTATTTACTGATTTTATTTAAGAGTTTCATTCCCTTTAATTCATTCCATTCGGATATTCCGACATCATATACTGGAAATTGTAATTACCATTTAAGAATCGTTTGAGATTATTTATATTAAAAATATAATATGCTGTAATCATAACAATAATTTGCTACGACAGTTCTGTTATTCGTTAAACTTTCTGTCGTTTTTTTATTTTTGACTTGTATTTTAATTATATTCCCTTAGACAAATGAACTTAACATTAATTATCTTACATAAAAGAAGCCACAGAATTTGATGCATTTTATAAATCTGTTCCATTTCGGTATCGGATGTGACATTATTAGAAACAAATTTATGCCCAAGATGGTATGCTAGATTAATTGTTTAAATCCCCAATACATCCTAATTTCACGAAATTTTACTTCATGCAACAAGTTCCTCAGTTCTTTCTCTCTTAGCAACAACAGGAATACCAAACGAACAGTACATCCTAAAATAACATGGCTTCCGCATTTAGTGGCCTAAACCTTAGACAGTGAATACGCTAATGCCCCATTAAATGGATTGTTGGTCAAACAAAGAGCTAAAAGAGGTTAATAAATAACAGGAAAACCAAATGATGTTCCCACGCCAAGGCCAGTCGCCAATATGTCACGTATTAGTTGTTCTCGGATCCCAAGAAAGTTCTTTCTGGAAAGATTTCTTCTGACATGGTCACTCAAGTTAAAAGCAGTGCGATCTGTTGAGGTAATACAGAACATAAAAAAATTCAGTTTTTATGTTTAACAAGATGAAAGTTTATCTTCACCTTGAAAGAAAGGATTTTGCTTAAAATCATTTCTCACAATTTACTTTAAGTAAAACTGGACTCGCTTAAAACTATTAGACAGAAGAAGTTCATCTTAGAAGATATTGTATAATGCATTGCTTTTTAGTTCCTTGTACGAAGTAAAGGAAGTATTGTAATAGGGAAAAATTTTGAACGAAAATATCATATTTGAACGAAAATATCCATTTTGACAGTTCTCGAACCTATTTAAACAATGTTTTAGCGTGACAACTGTACATATGGACAGAATGATGGACTCTTATTCCCAAAACGGATTGTAAAATGCGCTGAAAATGGATTCAGAAGAGATTTTTTTCGTGACGTCTGTACATAAGTTCGTGTGTCTAGCATAAATCAAAAACGAAAAGAACGTTAAAATTTTGTATATGGGCTGCATTTTTTACGTTAAAAGTCATTGAATTATGCTGTTATCTTATTTTCCGGTCAAGGTTTTTATGGCCTTAGTGCAATAATTGTAAAATTCACAACAACTTAAAATTGAACTAGTTTAATGTTTAAATGGAGTTTAAATGGAGCTAAGCCTAACGAGGCCGCCATTTGTTTACATTTGAGGCTCTCAGTAGAACAGTGAATTAAGTCAATTGGTTTACGAACTTCAATGCCTTTTTCCCCAGTGTGACAGAAAGCTAACTCGTTAAAAGTTTTGTGCAGCGAAAATTTTGTGTTCCTGTTCTCTGGTCGAATTGCTTAATTTTGAGTAGAAACTCTAATTTTAATTGTGAAAATTGTTTTTTAAATTGCATTTGGTGTTTTAAGTTTTCTTCCGTATTTTGCAGTTTTTAATGAAGATTGAACTTTTATGTATTTTTGCCTTGCCGCAAATTGAGAACTGAATTGATTGAATTAGAAATATATTTCTAATGAGATTCGAGGAAATAAATTCAAATGAAGCGCAGCAAAAAATGTGTATTATTTAATAGGCCGTACAATTAAGTAATGTGGTGTGGTGTCCACATAAGATATTTTATTGAAAACAGCTGAAAATTTTAGCTTAAGTTTAGTATGAAATATCAGATTCTTTAAAATTGGAAACTCTTTGGTGGCTGCCTAGTTAGAGCTTTGACTGCTTGTGTCTGTTTTGTATCATCCAGAAGAATGAACTAACTACATGGCGTTTTCGTGATTTTTTTAAATGTGTCATGTAATTACGAATCGGTTTCTTGTGCGTAATTCTCCAAAAAATATTCTTGTTCTCATCTGATAGGTGCATTTTATTTTGCAGTACTGAATTAAACCATTTTAAAATTCAATAACCTATTATTGTAAATTTTATATAGATATTTATGTTTATTTATTTGTATTTTGTTGTATGGAAGTATTTGTCTGTTTTACATTGTTGTGCACTTGTTTTTTCTGTGTTTATTTAACATTTGTCATTACAATTTTATGTGCTTTTATCATAATTCTTAATTTCCGACAGTTTATTTTATTTGTGTTTCTTTTTGTAAGTATTTATCTTTATTTGTAAATGTTTAACAGTTTTATTTGTTATTTCTTTATTCTTCTTCAGTACTTCTAAATTTTATTGTTATATTGGAATTGTAATATAGATTAAAGGAAACCGGAGATACTAGCTGTTGGCACCTAACGTGTCCTAGAAACAAAGCGTTGAGCTCCATCTGTCGATTTCTTACCTGTTTCAGGATATTTAGACATCTCTAGAAAATAAATTTTAAGGAACCTGACACTTTAAAGGAGATGGTCCACGTTATTTATTCAAATGTCTTATAAAAGATCTCCACATTTATCACCCATCCCATACAACTGGGAAATAAACAAACTCTTAAAAATAAACAATGAAAGTTATGAATATGCTAGCGAACAAAGATATAGATTTATGTCCTCTATGATGGAAAATTTTCCATTCGACGAAAACTGCCAGTAAGTCAACAGTTTTTCTCCCCTTTAGCTTCTCCTGGAGTTATTTCGCGCACGTAAAATACATTAAATTATTTATCTACCGTTACGTAAAGGTATTCCTAAAACACACATTGGAAAGAAATAATCATCGGGATAACTCATTCACAAGCATTTTCTCTACAAAATTGCATGGGCTGCACATTGTTCAGATATACAAAAATTTCGATCACATAAATCTGTTCAAGCGCTGAAGAAGCATCGCCCCGTAGAGAAGCGTTATTCTCACGTAAATATGTAGTCGAAGGGAAACAAACACACGCTGATGTTTACTTTGGCAACACAGTAAAGCACTGTTGCTTTCTTGTCCCCCTCAAGTACTAATTATTCATCTTCAAATCAAGTTTCGCAATAATGAATCAGCAGAAAGCGGGATAATCTCAAGATACGTTGCTTTTTCTAGAGATAATAGAGATTCGAAAATGCTATTGCTCTCATGTTTCGTGAAACGAAAATGTGCCAGTCACATTTGCCAATGTAAGCGACACGGCATACTTCGAAAAAAAAAGATACCTATTTACACTAGTTTCCAAAAATTAAGGGAAAATCACAAAGATAGCGATAACTCGTTCAAAAATAAGCCAATCCTTATAAAATTTGAAAAATGCAACATGCAAATGAGTGGCGCTGCAATCAAAATACGTCATCCGCGAGAAGCATGAAATTGCATGGTTCAGAGCAAGGCTGCAAATTTCGCTGTGATACTGAGATAAGAGAGCTGGGAGAGTCAGTTTGTAACAACGACCTTCAGGCATCATTTGTCCGAAAAACTGCGATGGAGAGCTATTTGGAGATGGGAAGCAGGCCAGAGTCTCACACAGAATACACATTCGTCATTCAAAAGGTTTAGGCAAGGATGGCCAACTGCTACCAGCGAGGGAGATCATACACCATAACGATCATGCTCCATTTTCCTATACCAAACTGACACATCGGATATATTTCTTTTAAACATTTGCTAAATTCTATATCACATAATTGCCTGGTAATTCCTTTTAATGTTATTTTATTCCTTACTCTATGTTGTGTAAGGTGGCTAAGTTTCATTAAATTCTACGTGTAACCTTTTAATGAATCGTCATTTTTGTCATTTTGCCTTAATGAATGATAACTAGTGTATATATCTTTCTATCTTTATTTTTGAACTTCTGCCTCATTCATGGAAGAACACTTCGGGGAGATAATTTTGAGCCTCGCGCAGAAATTTCCGAAATTACTGACCGGCCATTAGCTCAGTATATGCAATCACAAAACTGAGGACACACGGACTAACCACTCTCATTCGGAAAAATGGTCAACTTCCTCAACGGGACCTACTGGTCTTTTGTTAAAGCTTATAAAATAATATAATAATAGAGTAAAGAAGAAAAAAATATGTAAGATATATAGATGGAAAGACGATTTGATAAAACTTTGTCTTGCTGTTGCTTTACAAATGTATACACAGGACTTTACTTCCTCTTAAAACTACTAATTCCCTTATATAATACGATCGGTTATTTATAAGCATCGTGCCTTCCTTTTCAATAGTATATTTCATAATTTGTTGAAGAATAAACACACATTTTATATCATAACATAAATTTTTGCTAAGAATCCCGTTATATGCTTTGCTGTAATGACTGAAAGTAATGACCACTTCTAAATATAATGTTTGACATCTTCTAGATGTGCTGATATTCCGCACCTATATATTACGTTTCTTTTTAAGAATTTATAAGGTATTTTCACCCTCCTTCCAGCATACCTTCGTGGTGTAACGGTAGCACACTAGGTCCCGCCTATTCGAGAGATCCAGGTTCCAGTCCGGTCTAGGGCATTGCTCATTTTCCACATCTCCAGTATAAAATGACTCTACAGTCGCGCCCGAACTAAAAAGTGGTGGACAACAATTCGTTACCATCTGAATTTTGGCGACTGGGTACTCTAATCCCCAGTCGCCCTTTAGATGGCGAGTATATAAAGTATTTTCTCCATCCTTCCAGCATATATTCGTGGTGTAACAGTTGCACACTTGGCGTGTATTCGAAAGGTCGAGGTTCAAGTCCCGGATAGGGTATTCCTCATTTTTTCCATCTCCAGTATCAAAAACCCTAATGTTTCTACAAATTTCTCGATGGAAGATGGAAACTTTTCATAATTCATTGTTAACTACACCAGCATAAAATTTGTTTTCATTCTTTTTAGGTACACTTGATGGAAATATTCGTGAGTTAATCTCCCCGTATCTGTCTCATCTCATCTTCTTTGCCATTTTACTAAAACTTCTTTAGAAATGTTTTTCTTGATTGTAAGTCTTGAAATTACAAGTTGCATATCAAACGTATCTTTTGATGGGGCTTCCTTAGCTGTTGTATCAACAGCTTCTTTCCCTCCCTGTTGTGCCTGAATGCCTGTATATTCCTGGTTATGCCTGTATGTTCTCGTTTCCAGTTTAGGTTCCCGTTTTCAATTTTAGGGACGAACATTCACTTCCATATTTATTACTTCTTAAAAAGCTTAAATAAGTAAAAATGTTTTCTTCATAAAACATAACGCACTTAGAACATTTTGATTACCTGTTTATATGGGGAAAAAGCTTTTCCCATTTATACAGACAGTCAAAGTATGAATGAACTTGTTGCAATGACTGTAGCAAATTATTTCAAAACTTTCATTGCTACAAATTCCTTCACTGCTACATTTATCGCATGAAATTCTCTTGATCATAGGCAATCCAAATGAATTTAAAAATTTTAATTTCAGGCACCTATTTAAACTCTTATTAAATGCAAGCTGAAAATAATTTGACATAACCTTTTAAAAACAAAAATGGGACACTACCCGCTTCACAAACAATATCTTTATTTTGTAGAAAAATTTCTCGTGATACTATTTTGCAATTTAATATATTTGCTTCGGCGATTTTTTTGATAATATACCAAAACAAATCTGAGATCTTTATCAATTAAAACTTTGCTAATTTGCATAGAGATTTCAGATTCTAAATTCGTCACAAAAACTCTCATCAAATCCAATTAAAATTACTTTAGCGTTTAAACAACAATAACCTTCACAATAAAACTTGTATCGTAAAGCGAATAAATAGATATTACGAATTTAAAAACTAAAATTTCTTCCAAAATAAAAAATTAATTTCTTCTACATTCAAAACTAGTTGGTTTAAACCCACAAGGAAAACCATGATGTTGTAGAGTCATTAGGTTATTTCGAAAGAGGAGAGATGAAAAATGAACGATGCCTTCGCCGGGAATCGAACCACGGACCTCTCGGTTACGCATCGAGCACGCTGACCACTACACCACGAAGGCATGCGAAGAAGGCGAGAGAAATACCTTAGACACTTCGCCTTTCAAAGGGCGACTGGGGTTTTGGGGACCCAATCGCCAAATTCCGGTGACGGAGAATCATCATCCACCACCTTTTTAGTTCGGGCGCCAGTTATAGAATCTTTAGAATTTTTTCGAACCAAGGAAATTGAAGAAATGAGCAACGCCTTCGCCGGGAATCGAACCACTGACCTCTCGGTTACGTTTCGAGCGTGCTGACCGCTATACACTACGAAGGCATGCGAAGAAGGCGGAAGAAATACTTTATCATGTTAACTCTGTATTTCCTCTTTACCTACTTCTTAACGCTCTGAAACAGATCGTAAATTTTATTTTATTTTTTACGTATAAAACTAAGCTGAATTTAATCCAAAGGTCAATAAATATTTCGTAGATTTCCTAGAATAAATATTCTAAAGCAAATACTTATAGTGTTTTTCGAAAGTTGCTTAAAAAATGAAAATATTTAAGAAATATTCCTTTCAAAAATATAGAATTTCATAGTATTTGTGTTGCAAAAAAAAAATTGCTAAATGGATAATACAGAACTTCACTCTTATGTAAAAGATCTTGTGCGCCTTATCGCCTGTAACTTGGTTCTTTTATTTTATTTTTATGTGAACGCTTTTGAGAAATAGATGGAATACTTAACTTTAAATGAATTATTTACAGGATTATAATTAAAAGTAATAATGGAACAATAACGAACAACTGTTGACTTATTTTTAGCAGTGTTGTTCCCACTTAACTCGTTTTATTACAATATTAGTAAAAACAGTAATACCTCATTCTTTCTCTTGTATAATAATACTTGTAATATTTTTAACAACATGAACGGCATTTTTAAAATGTCGCTTAGTTGACAATAAATCATTTATTTCCGGTTTCCCAATTTTATTTATTCCTTAACATTTTTTTTTCAGATTTTATCCTTCCCTTCCATAATGGAACAAACAACTATTCCTCTAGATTTAAAGCTAACAAAAGGGACGTCAATTTAAAACTAAAATTTTCACCCAAAGTCTTCATAATTATAGAGTATTTCAGAGTGAATATTTATTTACAAATGGTTATCGTTCAACTCTAGAAATAAGAAAGAAAATTAAGTTTAAATTATAAATGAATGGTCCTCCCATTAATTGAGTTCCGATAGTATAATTGCCAATTTGCAAGTCAGAAAAAGTCAGTCGTTTGGAAAAGTCTTGCGCAGACACATTCAGGTCTTTCAACAGTCTGTGAATCGCAGAAGACATACTTACGAGGGTCACTCTGAAATTTCTCAGATACGGGTTATACAGTCGTTACGACTTTTCGATGTCATGAAACTGATGACTTCCGCACTGAACCTCTCGAATACGCACCGCGTGTGCTATCATTACACCACGAAGCCATGCAGAAAGGAGGGAGAAAATACCCATATACTCCCCCTTTTAAAGGTGACGGCGGTTAGGGGACCTAATGACTAAATCCTGGTAGTAAAGAATCATCGTTCACTAAATATTGTTTTTTAGTTCGGGCCTTCGAGTATGCTACCGTTATACCACGAAGGCATGCAGAAAGGGGGGGGAGAAAACACCTTATAAGGTAAATGGTTCAAGTTAAATTTACCAAATCTTACGTACGTTTAAAATAGTTTTCTTTAACATCAATGCACTTTTATAGACGAATTTTCCAAAGATTAAGTGCTTCAAACTATTGATTTCTTGGAATCGATGAAATATATGATTTTCTAGCTTCTTCAGCCTTATCTTTGGACTGAAAACAATGTCCGTGTAAATTTTGTTTTAAACGGAAAAGCAGCCGAAAGTCACACATAACAAGACCAGGAGAGTAGGGTAGATGTCCTATCACTTTGATGAACTTTGTTCAAGAAATTCGATTGTCGGTTTTACCGAATTAAAAGATGCATTGTCACTGTGGAATATAAGTCGACTAGGGGAATTTTTACATAAGAGAATCAAACAAGTGTTCAGAATGAATGTAGAATGTCACCTCTTTTTTAGCATTTTATTTTAATCTTTCTTTCCACCGATGGTGGGGCAGCCGATCGACCGAGGTAGTTAGCATATCGGCCAAGTGGCCCTGATGATGGAATTAACTTTGCTACAAATTTCTAGGCCTATATTTGGCAATTTCGGTAGTCAGGTTGTAGAGATTAGGTATTTTTTGAAGCAGGAGACGTGGAAAATGAGAAATGCCTTCGCCGGGACTTGGACCACGGACCTCTGGAATACGCGCCCAGCGTGCTGACCACTACACCACGAAGGCATGCGAAGAAAGTGGGAGAAATACCTTATAAGGTGATAGTAGATCGATGAAACGAGGAACTTCGGCTCTAAACCTCATTGAAGCATGTGTTTTCCAAAGCTGAAAATTGCAGTTTATACTGTATGAGTATTTTACATTCGAGTAAAAGAATTAATACATAAATAATATGCAAAAGAAATTAGATAGCCTGCGTCTCACAATATTAAAAAAAACACTTGCAATTTATAAATTTTTGTCTTCAAAATTATTTGATAGCATTTTTAACCAAAGGAAACATACCATCAAAATACTATTAAATTTTAAATGAAAGAAAGGAATTCTCATGATTATCGATCAAAAAAGTGTTCAAATTGCAATTAACTTGCACGAAGTTTTAATTAGGTAAAGACTATTCTAATTAGGTAATTTAATTACGCAAAGACTATTTTGGAGAAAATAAAGAAACAAAAAATTCTGAAGAAATAAAAATGTTATGCGGAAGTTACAAAAAAAAAAGAGATAAAAGCTCGTTTTTTATCTATGAGATCAAAGTAAAAGCTAAAGCCCGTCGACGGAAAAACGTGCATATACCATCACACAATCTAAAGCGAAAAGAAAAAAAAGGAAAGCTTTTCAACTCATTCAAAATGACAGAAACCTAGTAAAAACATTCATTAAAAAAGTCAAAATCTGAAAGGTCTCAGATTTTAAAAGTCGCCCAAAAAATCTACCAATCTGCTATTACACACACTGCGACTAACTTCCCCCCCCTTTATTTTGTCTTTTTAGCTTTATTATTATGCATCATTTTCTTCGCACTTACGTCATGTACAATTCAACAGCAAAACTGCAAACCTTTTAAAAGCAGCATTGCAGTCAGTATACGCTTAGAATTCAGAATGCAGCATGAAGTGTTGGCATACACTGTTCTGTTTTATTCATTCTATCGGTTGATCATATCGATGTTCAGTTTTCTTACTAAGATCGTTTTACAAAACTTTATTTTCTTTTTATTATTTACGTTCTATGTGTTTAATTTATTTATTGAATATCACGTTCTTGGTGCTTACGCCACTTAAATATCGATTCAACAGCAAAATCCCTAAATATTTAAAAACAGCATATCTTTGGAATTTCCGATACACAGTCACGCCCGCTGGAGATAAAAATATTTTCATTACGTAGAGTTTTCTCACTGCTCACTTTAAAATCGTTGAGTTTGTTAATATATGAGTGCAAAATATGAAATACATAATAAAACAAATTCGAAATTCAGAAGTCGGCTTCCCACGTTCGGGTGGAAAAGTACGTAATTCGAAATTCGATGTCTCTAGATACCGTTGTTTTTTCACAATGCAAGAAACGTGAATACGTTCATGCAGATTCTTCATTGTTTAATTTCTTTAAATGTAACACGAGGCGATAATATTTGGTGGCAACAATTTGAAAAGTGATACGCTGCTTCGTGTTCAACTTACAGTGCCCTTTGGAGACAAATATCCCATTCTGGACTAACTTACTTTTGGGGCTAAAAATAAAAATTAAAAAAATCTGATTTAGAACGAAACTGTTCAATATGCATATTTTACATGAGCACTAAACTATTAAATTTTCGGGACATTTAAAACATTAAAAACCCTCTTGTACTTAGTGAAGGAATGAAAAATAAAAATACTTTCACATTATACTTTATACTATGCAACTGTAACGTAACATTAAATTTGTAAAACTTTGAATTTCAAAATCCCCAACACCTGAAATTTTATTTCTAATTTCCCATCACAATAACCCGTAAACTTAAATTTGCCCTATTTATTAACTTAAAATGGCATCGTACAATTTGGCTAATTCTTTAAGATAATATCTGACAAAAATCCACCTTATTTGGTTTTAATATTTAACACTTGCGCTCTATGCATTTCAAGAACCAAACATTGCGTTCTTCCTTCTTTTTAAAAAAATACTTTACTTCTGAATTATTTTAGGCTGTATTGTTTGTTTTTGGCGAAGCGCGCTACGGTTATCTGCCTAAAAGAAAAGTTGCACTCATGGCAGATTTTTTGAAGACAAATTGTGTCACATTTAAGTGAAACAGGGCTATCTGCCTAAGATGAATAATGCCTAAGATAATAATGCATTTTTCGAGGAAAACTAAAATTCTCGTCAAACGTTATACACTAATGTTTGTGAAAATTGTAGCACCATGATGGACTTAAGCAAATTCAACCAAATTTGCAGGAAATGTAAAGTGAGGTAAGACACGTAAATGATTAGAATTACAAAGCGATTGCGCATACGTGGAATGGGAAGCGGCTGCGTGTTACGTGTACTTAAAGGACTGTAAAGTTGCGTTGAAATCTGTTTATCGGAATGAAATCTGTTTATAACTGCGGAGAACGCCATACCAACAATTAACGGAGTTCGAACGAGGCCGCATCGTCGGTATACGAGAGGGTGGACTTTCGTATCGAGCAATGACAGCCCGCACGCAGCGTAATGCCAAACAGTTATGCATGTTTGGAAGAAAAGGAGAACTAAACAAGGCGAAATGCTGGCGCACGGGACGACGGATACCTTATCCGCATGGCTCTGTGTTAGATCGTGCAGCGTCCTCTCAGGTGTTAGTACAACGTTGGAGTACGGCTACAGGTATTGAGCTGTCTAGCTCCATGATTTATCGCCGTCTGCTGCACCATGAACTGCGTGCAAGGTTTTACATACGCAGGATTCCACTGTCACTGAATCACAGACAACTCCAAATTCAATGGGCTCGGTAGCACATTGCGTGGCGTGCAGTGGCAATAAGTTGTTTTGTCCAGCGAATCTCGCTACAATCTGGAGTACAATCATGGAAGATTATGCGTCAGACGTTACAGAAAGGAATGTCTGCTCCCACAGTGTGTTATCCAGCGTCATACCGCACAAACGCCTGGCATCATGGTGTGGGGAACTATTGGGTATAATTTTGTCGATCCCAGCTAGTGCAGATTGCGGGCAACCTCAACAGTAATTTCTACAAGTTACGGAGGAAGAAGTCCTTTCCATTCTTCCACGCATTCCGGGATCTGTATTTGAGCAGGATAATCCCCTTGCACATGTTTCTGAGATATCACAAGCCTTTGTAGAGCACAGCAGATTTCGCTTCTTCCATGGTCTGCTTATTCTCTGGATATGTCACCTATTAAGTAGGTTTGAGATTTCATCCGTCGGCGACTCGCTTGTGCAGCTAGGGGGCAGACTGAACTTTGGCGTCAAGTCAAAACCATGTGGAATGCCGTTCCCTAAGATTGCATTCAAAACATGTATGCTTCAACACTGCTACGTGTACAGGCTCTCATCGCTCAGCTTGGTGAGCACTGATTTCTGACGTACCTTCTTCTTCTTTTTTTCTTTTAAATTTGATCGTTTATTTTTACTATTATCAGTAATGCGAGTAAATTTAATTCATTTCCGACAATTCCTTCATGCTGTTTCATTTTTCTCAAACAATAGCGTAATTTATCAGCATTGCCTCAGATGTTTAACTTCCAGCGATTCAAATATGAAATGAGCTAACTTCAATACAGACTAATCTGAAGTTGTATATATTAAGAAAGGATTAATATTCCAAAAAATCTAATGTTTTGTAAGTTATGAGCAATGCAAATTTAATGCATCGTCATTTTTATAACATAGTAGTTGCATAATAGGAGCATGGTCAGCTCCTTAAAAACAATTCAAAACTAGTGAGATACAAGTTCTTTTAAAGAAAAATATCAACGTTTGAAGTTTTCGTACTTAATAAAATGTGAATTTATTAGCATACGTTTTACTAAAAAGGAACGAGTTATAATTTGCTTTTGTAAAGTTTAGGGGAATATAACAGATTATTATTGCCTTTAGCTTTGTTTTGACAAAAAAAAAACGCTTGCGTCTTCTGAAAACGCTTTTCATAACCAAAATTGACAGAATTTGATCCAAAGCTTCTTACACCTTAATTCATTAGTATTTTTTAAATAGTTTGACCGTTAGGAAACCTTCTTGTGCACAAATGCAAGCTTATAATACTTATAAAGCTCATTAATTATAAAACTCATAACTTAGAAAACTTTAACTATTTTTTATAATTTTAACGATCAGCGTTATTATAAAATTTCTGTAAACGTTTGTATTACCTCGTATACGTTAATCAAATTTTACATAAAATCAAATAATCTAATTCTGTGTCCATGAATAAGTTAATCATAATTTTATGGGCATGTGTGTATGTAACCTGAACATGTTCATCAAGATCTATCTCGTGCACAATGACATATATATAAATGAAAGTTTCAAGTTTAATTCTGCTCTTTATGAAACTTGCCACACTCGACCTGCAAAACAAGAGGTCCACATATTTTTCTCTCAAAAACCAGCCCATTCTATCCGCACTCTTTATATAGATATAATTAATGCTAATTTAACGAACTTTTGATTAAAAACTCAGAGATTTAAAAGCTTTGAATAGCCACTCTGCAAAGCGTAAGATATTTCAAAGTGAATGAGAAAACTCGGCGATGTGGAAACGTTATGGTGTCACTCGGGAAAAGACAATTATATTAATTTTTCTCCAATTTAATAAACAAACTCGGGTATATAAGAGTGTGTATTGCCACCCTTCAAATTCAAACATTTTAAAGCGTGTTATCGTTAAGTAAAGCGTAAGATATTTAATTTTTCACACATTAGCATGCCTGTTATTGCATCACACTCATTTTCTTTGCTTTTTGAATTTGTAATAATCGTCACAAAGCATTATTTACGCTGTGAAATCAATCATGCCACCAAAAGGAAAATCGATTGCTCGATCTGCACCTCAAGCGTGAAAGATAAAGGCTTCACGAGCTTCAGAAACATACAATTAACGGGAAGACTGGAAAATGTTCGAGTGCGCATTGCTCAAGCCCATTCGTATGAAACAAACCAGCAACGGGAAGCAAGACTGGGAAACGTTTGACTAAGTACTGCTTAAGCCCGTTCGTCTGAAACAGACGAGCAACGGGAGGCAAAACTGGAAAACGTTCGAGTACGCAGTGCTCGATCCAGACGAGCATTGCGCTCTGATTTAAATCTGGGTGCATTCCATTACGATGTTAATTATGATTACAGTCTTCATCCAAGTGTGATCGTTAAAAAGATGGATAAATTATGCATGTATAGCAGAGCCCTCAAATTTAAGAATGAAGCACTAGGAAATGTACTGCGCGAGTGGAACAATGAAATTGTCGGAATTAAATTCACCACCCGAACCATTATCAAGAAAAAGCTTCATGACAAAATTAAAACACAAACACTTTCCTTCCTTTACGTAGCATTATGCAATGCATGCCGGCCAACAGCTAGTGCATGTTTAAAAATACCGAGTTAAGTACAAAAACACAACCAAATCCAAACAAAAGCAGGCATTGGACCAAGTAAGCAGAAATAATATAAACTATAATACGGCAAATTGTAAAAGGAAACAAATTTAAAAAAATTATTATTTGCTTTTAAAGATGCAGTTTGTATAAGTGAGTTTGTTTGATATCCTCGTGAATTATAATAAATATTGAATTAATCGTTTTGTGCACAGAGGAGCTTTATTAAAATGTTTATATTATTTAAATTCTCTTCATAATTATTCTTTCTTGACATTTATTACAAGGTTCGTTTAAGCATAATATGTTTTCCAATTCTTCATATGCATTCATTTTATTTTTATAATTTCTTAAAAACTTCTTTCTCTTCCAAAAACGAGTAATCCAGTATATTCATATCCTATTTGCTTTTCCATTCAATCTACTGTTTTTAAGTGAAAAAATATCAAGAATGATAATCCTCCAACGAATGCAAATTATTCCCAATTGACTTAAATAACGCGTAAAAAAGTAATCCCATAAGAAACTGAATATTAAATTGCTTTATGTTAGAGCTTTATATTCGAAAACATATATTTTACTTTTCATCGTATTCAGTTTAATTCAATGTAATGTTACTCAATATTTGCATAACTTTTTTTCAAACTTAACAATTAATGTAATCTTCCTTTAGGAAAAGCAGGCAATGAACTCTCTTTCAAAATTAAGGTTTTATCAGTCATTTAAATTTTAATGGGCAAAGCTGAGCAATGAGACAATTTCTAAAAGCAAGGAAAGCCAAATTACGAGTAATATATATTATTTCGCTGAAGACTGTTGCGTTGCTACAAGCAATAAAGAAGCGCATGAAAACAATCAGAAGGAATAACAGCCATTCGAGAAATTGGTAAATTGGAAACACATCATATTACTGATGAACCCCAAACTAGGTTTTGTTCGTTCAATTATGGCAAAGCACTTGAGGGCTAGATCTCTGCCTAAGGGTAGGCATGTCTTCGTGGGCTACTTTTTAATAAAAACTGGCTCGTATACACATTATACATGGCGAAAACTACGAAATGCTCCTGCAGCCAGAATTCGAACCCCGGATAGAACTAGCAGTGTTCAGCTAACCGCTCGGCAGCTCGTGGGCCACTCCTACCTAGGATTTTATAGTAATAGTCATTGTGCCTGATATATGTACAAATAATTTTGTTTCTGTTGAAGAAAAAATTATATAACAATTTTCTGTTGATATGCTACTGGCGAGTCATATGTAAAAATTAACAATATTTGAAGACGCAGCTCTACTTTGTTACTTTCAAAGCTTCAAATTTCTGTCTCAAGCTACAAATTATGATTTCCCAGAAATAAAGTACAATAAATGAATTAGTAAGTGTGAAATCTTTATTTCCTTTCATCTATCCCTTTATTAGCTTCATTCATTATATTTATAAGTTTTAGATACCAGTATCTTCCTTTTCGTACACATGTTTCTCACAAAACTGCAAAATATCCTATGAAGAATTCAGTGCGCAACGGCGTATTTCCAATTTTTTATGAGGGTGGAATTAAATTTAGACATGCGCAAAGTAAAATTTTTAGGTGCTTTCGCTCACATTTATAAACTTTGCCATGTCAGTTTCTAATGTTTTAGTTAAATTAACAAAGTTTTATTTTAATTTAAATCTTTCTATCCCTTCTCATTTTCAACTTCCCGTTAGAAGAAGCGCGCGTTTTCAGCTTTATGCTACTTTGAAGTGGAGCCAAATTCTATTTAAACCAGAGGTCACACCTCTCAGTGTGAGAGAGCTTTTAGTCTCAGATCACGGTCACTGTATTCGACGCTCGCCTGACTAGCTAGCATTTAAATTCTAAGCCATAGTGCTTTAATGTGATTGCTTATTGAAATAAATCCAAGTGCGTCAGTATTAGTAAATCTTACTACGCACCATTTAGTTAGAGGCCAACCTCGCGTTATAGCTCTGCGAGCAACAACTACTTAGTTTCTATTTAGCTTTAGTTCAAATTTATCTGATAGTTCATTTTAGACCCAAGTGTGGTCTTTTACTTTCTGTATCCTTCCCGAGTTGGGAAGTGGTTGTAAATAATAGTGATTTAATAAAAGAGGATTTCAAATCCCTTTCAAGTGCAGTTATTCTCCAACTTAGTCACAGTATCCTACCACAGAACATAGCTGCATTCAGTTCCCTGTTCAAGATCAGGACTTTAAGCTGTTCACGAAGATGTTTGCCAAGAATATGCACCGAACACTCAGTCCTGACAAGTTAAGTGCTGATTTAGTATTAACTAACTTCTAAACTGATATTGCCCACCGGTATAACTCAGGACTTATCGTTAGTAGCTGATTATACCGAAACAAAATTACTGAATAAAATTTAGGGCTATTATATTGAAACAAACTTATGATACTTAAATAAAATTTAGGACTTATTTTTATATAATTACTCTTAATACGAAATTTCTCACTCACAGACAATGGGCTTCCTGTGTTTCACTCTTTCGCAGCGAAGTCGCCCCAGCACTCAGTCATAGGCAGAACGTCCGAAAGCCTGAGCCCAGTTTCTATCTGGTGCTTTCCTCTATCACGTTATGACTCATTGGTTTCGAGAGTTGCTAAATGACCTGCCAATCATTTTTCTGAAGCTGCTAAAAGTAGCTATGTTATTTCAATGCACCTTCTCTCTCCTTTATTTCGTGTCAACGTTTAGCTATTGATGCTTGTCTTGCAATCCTGCCCGAAAAGGAAACTGCATACAGTGGACGAGACTGCAGGAAGATCCTCAAGAGAGAAGTAATCGCTTCACTTAAGTAAGTTATTGTTAACGCTGTGCCATTCTAATTCAGTTGGGGCGAGGAAACCTATTCCAAAAAAAATTCGTATACAAGGGCATTTCAGAAGTTCGAGAGAAACAGATTTTGGCCTCTTAGTTAAGCAGTGTGACATCATAGTTTTCAGAACAACATGTTAAAAAGTTCATTAACTTATAACAAGAACTACACTCACGTTTGTGAAAATTGCAACACCATGAAGGACTTACGCGAGTGAGCTGAAATTTTCAGGAAATGCAAAGTAGCGCATGATATGCAAATGATTAGAATTGCAAATCCGTAGCGCATGCGTATGCTGAGCAGCGCCCTCTGAACGGCTGATGGATCCGAATAAATAGACGGCTGTAGCGAGGCGTGTATGGTTATCGGTGGTTATCTGCTAGTGGTAAACGTTAACTCAATCTGTACTTATGCCTCGTCGACGAAAGAGAGCGAGATTTGAACAACTTACAGAGTTTGAACGAGGGAGAATCATCGGCCTTCGTGAAGCTGGATTGTCGTATCGTGCAGTAGCCTCTCGTGTGCAGCGTAACAGCAGCACAGTGATGCGCGTTTGGAAGCAGTGGACGGACGAGTGTCGGACAACTCGGAAATCCGGGAGTGGACCCCGAAATGTGACGTCAGCTCGCGATGATAGACACCTGGTCCGCATGGCGCGGACGGACCGTACAGCTTCCTCTAGACAATTGGCAGCACTGTGGTCAATAGCTACAGGTGTTTCATTGTGTGCTTCATCAATTCGTAGACGTCTGCTGCAGTGTGGACTGCGCGCACGGACTCCTTTATACAGGATCCCCCTAACGCACGACCATCGCCGCCTGCGGCTACAATGGGCCAATCAGCATAGAGACTGGCGTGCTGATTGGCAGCATGTCGTGTTTTCTGACGAATCCCGCTTTAATTTGTGGTACCATGATGGCCGCATTCGTGTCAGACGCTATGCCGGTGAACGCCACCTTCCGGAGTGCATTATCGAACGCCACAGTGGACGAACACCCGGAGTTATGGTCTTACATTTTTAATAAATGACACCTTTGCTCAAAACTATTCAAGATGAAGCTACACGATTTGTGTTCCGTTGGGAAATGGGCATTTTTCCCTTGCGACTACGCAGTGCTGAAATTGAGCAAAGTTCAACGCCAGCTAGCGCCACAGTAGAAGCCAAGAAGATGTTTTTTCCTTTCTCTCTCTCTGTCCTCCTGACGTCCTGGTTATCGACGTGGCCAGCAGCCATATTTCTCTTCAGCGTGATATGGCGTTCTTATGTATAGAATGCTGACGTGGAAAGGATCTGTCGGAAATTATAATGGAAACAAGAATTTAGCTGAATGTTCCAGACAGCATGTGGAATCCTTACAGCCAAGTACCTGATTACAGACCAGCCAAGTTAATAACCCATTATCCAACTCTCATCTTCTTCCCTACCACGCTTATTCCTCAGATGACATAGGTTGGCATATCTTGTTCATCGTTTTTGTAAAGCTCAAAGAAAGCACCCATTAAATTTTACGTTTAAGCACGTATGCTCTTTTGATAAGGAACTAGGTTTCACGCTACGCCAAAACTCTCACCATAACCGAATTAAAATTCAACACGATCTAAAGCCCTTTATGCACCAAAATTTCTTATTGCTCATACACACAAATTTAATTTTTAAAGGTTAAATACCAAACTTCTTTGGATTTTGTAATAAGTTAATATTAAGATTTCAAGAAATCCAAGGAAACATTCTTCGATGTGATGAAACAGATGCATGATGGCATGATATATAATGAATATATCAGCAATCATGACCGGTTGAACCTTTTTTTTATTTTACACAAGAATCCTAATTCAGACATACATTCGCTGTTTAGCAAATTATTTTTAGCCAAAAAGGGATATTCATTTCGTTTTGGCATTTTGCTTCGATTCACTTTCTGCGTTGATTCATTTTTCAAAATCTTGCCAACAAATATTACAGCCATGTATTATATTTAAAGAAATTAAATAATGAGGAATCTGCATAAATTTATGTATGTTTCTTGCATTAAAACGACGGTGATAAAACGACGGTACCTAGAACCATCCAATTTCGAATAACGTCATCCTCCACCGAATATGGGTATCCGGAAGTTCTAATTTTGGAATTTGTTTTATTATCTACTTCATATTTTGTCAGATATTAAAGAACTTTTTATT
Organism: Stegodyphus mimosarum; assembly: GCA_000611955.2. Classification (NCBI taxonomy): domain Eukaryota; kingdom Metazoa; phylum Arthropoda; class Arachnida; order Araneae; family Eresidae; genus Stegodyphus; species Stegodyphus mimosarum. The sequence goes on along the minus strand of KK121340.1, from coordinate 42,576 downwards.
AAAAAACTCAACGAGTTCAAAGCGAAGAATGGCAACACTGTACGAAAGAAAAAGCCATTTTTATTTCCAGCCCGCGAGACTGTGTATCGGAAATTCTAAAGATATGCTCATTTTAAAATTACTTTGCGATATTGCTGTTGGATTGAATTTTATGGTTTAAGTGTGAAGAACATGATATGTAATAAATCAACGTAACACACAAAACGTTAAAAAAACGCCCCTGTGAGCGTAATGTAAAATTCGAAAGACAGGATGGCAGGACAGAGAAGCGAAGAAGAAATGTTTAGGTTATCCGTCGAAAGTCAGGTTAAAGAATGATCATTGTTATATTGCACATGTTAGACTGAGCCTTACCTTTGCATAACGTAGCAGCAATGGTCATAATTATTTTCTATCAGAATTCCATATTATCACTTTGCACATTTTAAGTTGTTTCTGTCGTTTTCATTACTTACGCTTCAATTACATGAATCTTTTATTTTTTCTTCCTGTCTCAAAATGTAACTTGCATTACCACCTCTTTTTTATAGAATTTAACAAGAACTGCTCCACTAATTAATGCATAATTATTTACTAACTTTTTTTGAAACTACGCTGATTATCTAATTATTAAATAACGTTAACAGCAAAACGTAAGCGTCCTTGTAGAATTAGGTCAAACAAAATCCATGCATTTATTTTAATCCTTTTATCTCGACTTCAATAACGTTTAAGCTCATTATCGTCAAAACTTAATATTTATAGTTTTTTTATCCAAAAATATAAGCAAACGAAGTTATATCATAAAATATATGAATCAACAAAAAATGAACAAGAGTAGTTTTCAAAATCTAGTCAGTCCCTACGGGTTTTTAATTCAGCGATAATGCTAAGTTAAAATGGCAAGTTAAAATTCTCAATTTTCTGCTTTTTGATAAAAGTTTAAAAGTGTATTCTATGACTGGCTTTTAACAACGAAGGTGTAGTTACGACAGTACCTGGAATTCTATATTTTACATTTCATAATTTAATAACTCGTAACTATAAAATCTTATTCTTTATCTCGTTGGTTTGATTGACTTACGACATAAAGGAGACAGCTTATTGATTAACGAACCGAAAATCTAGTGAAGATGAGAATTTTGCTCTGTTAGTAAGGCAAACATCCCGAGTGCTTTGTCGCAATTAATTAATTAATTTAAAGTGTAGTCAACAGAATATATGCTACAATTACCACTGTTTAATGTATCTAAATGTGCGTAAATGAACACGAATGCTGCTGAGTACGTTGAATCATTTTCTAAGCCGGGAAAAGAATAAAAGCAAATAAAAGTTTCTCAGTTAGGGACTGGTTTACAAAACATTTTACGGTGCTTCCTCTCCTGTAATTTTTTTAGCTTAGCAGATATCACTGATTGAATTATATTAAAGTGTTTCATGATGTAACCTAACAATTAATTTTTTACTAAAATTATTTAAATAAAATGGAAAGTTCATCGTTTTGCACTTTTTGCTTTCATAGTTTCAGTTTATTTTATTTTGTACAAATAATAAGCTTATATACAGGGTGTTTCAGCAGATCAGTCAGAAAGTTTCAGGAGAGACACCGTACACCTAGGCGGTGGAAAAACACATAGCAATGCACGGTTGGACACGTTAGATCGGCATAGGTGGTCCGGTGCATTAACCAACAAAATCGTCAGACCTCACTTGCATTGAGAACTTCTGGGGGGTACGTCAAGACAATGGTGTACGAAATCCCCGTTATCGCATCGACGCAGCAGTCGAAGTCGGGGGCGCATAATTCACAAGTGCACATCAGCGCAGCCACTAAGGGAGGGGTTTCGAAAATGGACTTGTGAGGGTGAATCTTTGAAACTGGGCATATGAACGTGTGTTGTTTACAATTTAATTTGCATTTGTTTCGCAGTTATAAATGTATGGCGTAATAGTAGAAATTCTCGTAGTGCTTCCGCTTTATGAGTTTATATAATCGTTTATATTTCGTGATTTTTATCACGCATGGATATTCGGTTTGATGTTCGAGGCATATTATAGCTCTTTACATCGATAAAATGACTCAAGCTACAATTAGTGTCGAATATTATGCATTTCCTAACACCTGTGGATTAAGAGAATTCAGGTGCTATTCATACTTTTTTTTACTGAGCTCAGAAGGACTGGAGGTGTTATAATGAATCAAGTATATTCTTATTTCAGGGCTTGCATTCTTTTGATTTTGAAAGTTAAGATAATTTAATATGACAGGTAATATCGCGAATTTTACCTTAGTAATCTAATATATATATATATGCTTCATTGGTTACCCATCATGACGTTTACTTCTCCCAACTTACAAGTTATACCTAATTGGTGATTTTCAGTTTCTTTTTGGTTGTTTCCTTTTTTAGAATTCTAATTCTGGCAACTTCTTTCAGCTTTTTTACTCTTTTAGTTTTGTTGCAGCTACTGCTAAGTATCCAGGTTTGTTCATTTTCTTTCACTTTGTAATGCAATTGGTCTTAGCAAGACACTTGTGTTTTATTTTTAATTTCTTTTTCTGTTACTAAGTTTAATTGTTCTAGCTCATTGGGATCTCCCTTAAAATTATGTACTTTTTGACTAATGCCTAATTGGCTATTTATGTTTATTTGTACATTCACCTTACCAAGCTTTTTGTAAAGTTTTTCTTTTTCAGTAGTGTTTTATTTTAAATTCATGGCAGAAGCGTCGGGAAAAGAAACGATAAGAATTGAGACCAACTGTATTATATAGTAGATTCTTTTTTTCTATTAATGCTTTTTCGCTTCTGTCTTAATTATTGTCGTTTGACGAAACGCGTAATGGAGTTTAGCTGTACTCGAATTTGTCACGCTTTTTCCTTGATAAGTCCGCGATGAACCTCGAGTTAGGCTAAATTGCCATTTACTGCCATTCTTTGTAATTTATTCTGATTATTTTAATATTTAATTTAGCTTGTGCATAAAATTGTTTTTAATTTTTTACGTGTTTTAATTTTTTAAATGTTGAGTTTCTTCAATACCAACATTTAGTTTTTTAGTGTTTTTTCAGTTATATTTACTTTTTAGTAATTGATTTTGTTCATGTTTTTTTAAACTCGGGAACTAAGGTATCAAATTTGCTTTTAGAATTTTACTCCTTTTGCTTATCTTTAAATTTAATTTTGTAGCTCAATGCGCAAATTTCTTGACCAAATAGGTCTCTCACGTTCTTGTACTACTTTCTAAAAATTATTTATATATATATATATATAGAAATTAATACAGAAGAACTTTACTTACAGAAATAAAGTGTTAAATAACAGTATACAACTGTAGCAGCACGAACGAAATTCCTAAAAAGCACTGAGAAACCATATTTTGATCAGTGGATATGTATTTCAAGTTCTTTTCAGCTTGACATAATATTCACAACGTCAAACTAATTCTGATGAACCATGAGTAATTCTAATTAAGATAAAATTTTTTTTACAAAATGTTCGTACCTTTTAGTACAGCAATAATTTTGCTTAAATATTAGTAACATTTTAAACTCGCACTTATTTTTTTTTTATTTCTTGCATAGTTTTCTCTGTGCAAAATAACAACATTCGTAATATTTTAAGTAGTATATTTATGAATAATTAAATGAATCTGGATGAATACTATTTCTTCACGCAGATGCAAAATACACATATAATAATAATAATATGCAATTGCATAATTTTATTCAGAATTTTTAAATTATTCTCAATAAACTTATACAATTCTATTTAAAAATTGTAGGACAATTTTTATTCCAAATGTATAGAAATATGTTTTTCATCTTAACTGAATGTAGTAACTGAAACAAATTTTAAATAATGATTACAGTTACCGTTTTGCAGTCAATTACACTTAAATACAAAATGTTACATAACTGCTTTAGAACTTGTAAATTGAAGTACATAGCTTGTCAGGACTGAGTGTTCGATGAATATTCTTGGCAAACATCTTCGTGAAATGTGAAGTCCTGATCTGGAACAGGGAGCTGAATGCAGCTATGTTCTGTGGAGAAAACTGTGGTTAATTGGTGGAAGAACTGAACTTCAGAGGGATTTAAAATCCTCTTTTATTAAACCACAATTAGGTACAGCTACTTCCCAACTCGGGAGGGATACATAAAATAATGACCGCCACTTGGGTCTAAACTGAGCAATCAAATTAATTTAAACTAAAGCTAATTAGAAATTAAATCGTTGTTGCTCACAGAGCTATGAACGCGAGGTTGGCCTCTAAACTAAATGGTGCGTAGCAAGATTTAACTAATACTGACGCACTTAGAATTACTTCAATAAGTAATAACGTAACAGCGTTACGGCTTAGAATTTAAATACTAGCTAATCAGGCGAACGTCGAATAGAGTAACAGTGGTCTGAGACTAAAAGCTCTCTCACACTGAAAGGTTCCTACCTACCGTTTAAATAGAACTTGGCTCCACTTCAAATTAGCATAAAGCTGAAACGCGCGCTTATTCTAACGGGAAGTTGAAATGAGAAGAGATAGAAAAAGAGCAAATTAAAATAAAATTTTGTTAGTTTAACTAAAACCTTACAACCTTTACTTTACGATATGAAGAATGCTGACAATTGCAGTTTCTTGAAAACAGAAACCGAGATTGATAAGTCGAGGTTTTGCGGGCTATTCAACATGTGTTTTGTATTTCAAATTCTTTCAACCAGGCAGTGAAATCTTCACAATTGCTTATACTTGATCCAATTTCGCAATGAACATTTTCAGAAGAAATCGACGATGCTTGAATTATTTCGTACAGGAAATTTCGTGTCAAAATATTTTCGAAGCCACTTCCTCGGTGGCTACACAGATGTGCACTTGGGAAATATGCGTTCAGGACATGCGCGGTATTTTCCAAAACATCAGATTTTCCGTGTGCCGGAGATGTGAGGCCTGCATCAGGCTCTGGGGTTGTAATTTCGAACACCTTCTTTGGAGACGATCGTTTTCTGTTTTTGCTCTTGTTTCTTGATTTCTGTTGTACTAAACATAATAAATATGTTTCCCCCACCCTGTTCATGTTCTTTTTTTCCCGAGTTTTATGTTACCACGCCAGGAAAGCCTTTTTGACCATCATTACTATATGATTTTCAGTCGTTTAGGTTACTATATGATTTTCAGTCGTTTTTGGATGTGTTCGTGATATTCCGCATGTGTGTGTTTGCAGCGTCTCGTGGATGCATACGTCAATAAAGCGGGCACTGCCTGGGGAAAATAGCTGAAGACTAGTAGTTCGATCCAATTTTCGAATACCGGCGAACGGGTTGGTTGAATGAGTGTTTTCGTGATTTTCCGCATGTAACGTGTATGCAGTATCTTGTGGATGCAAACGCGAATTAAAGCGGGCGAAGCCCGATCAGCTGGCGGCCTTCCCCTCTAGCTGTCAGGTAAAAACACATGTTATGTATATGAAAAAAAAACATGTTATTATATATATGAATGGCCCAGCCCGCTCAGCTGGCGGGCTTGCCCGCTATTTACTATATGATTTTCCGTCGTTTAGGTTACCTCCCCTGAAAGTTTGTTGAAACCCCGATTTATTGAAACACCGTGTGTATCAAATCAGAACGATGTTTTTTTTTAAAAGAAACCTAGGAAACCTAAAAGAACATAATTCGTATGGATTTTATTACAATTTAAATTAAATTACACAGATAAGAAGGAACAAATAAGCAGAGTTTAATTCCATCCATTCAGTTTTACTCCATCGTGGAAGTAATCATATTATCCCTTCTAAAGGTTATTTCGCATTCAGAACAGCAAATATGTCACCCTTCCTTACTGAGTTCTAAATGCATAGCAACTTAAGCATATCAGCTGTTAAAACTTCTAAAATGACAGTCAGATGAGCCTGTATGCAATATAAATAGCATCAAATCATTATTTTCAAAATTAAACTACGACATTTATTTAATTTCCATCATTTTTTTTCACAATAGGTGGATTTATTCAATAATCCTAATCTAGCTTGGATGCTATCCGCCTCATAATGATAATAATACTAGTGCGAAGAACTTAGAATATGTGATTTAGAAGTGTAAAAATTGTTTGAGTTTCTTAAATAGGGAAACCACTATAGTTTGTTATAGATACTGTTAAAACTACTTCTAATCCTGTTTCAATATTAGAAAACGTTTTCAAAAATTCGCCGATTGTTTTCAAACTTTTACTTTTTTAAAAAGAAGAAAATGCATGTATAAAACAGTCATTTAAATCAGAATGATAAAATCTGGAAGCATTATGCAGGGGTGTCCGAGAACACTAGCCTCTTTTGCCTTTGTATCAATCCGACCTTGATCGCAAAGAAATTTAAAATGTTTTCGTTCATGCGAAATAAGATTTAGAGACTTACTTATTTACCACCAGTTCAGTTGCTATACCGGCCATTAAATGGCTATCAGCATTTGTGCTCAATTGGTGGAGCATTCTGTTGTCGTTAGGGCCAGCCAAAATTCCCTATGGAATATTTATATTTGTAGCAGAATTTGTAAAGTTACTTCGGAAGTTGTATATTTGTGACTCGCGGTTATTTTAAAGATCCTGCCAAGACTTTTACTATGCTGAATGAGGATTTTAACAATGTTTTGTCCAATGTGATTCTGAGTTTAGAAAGAACATTTATTCTAGAAGGCAATGGATATGATAAGTTATTCAGGTGCATTATACTGAACAATATCAACTGTGTATATTAATGTGCATCATATATGTTGTTCATATATTTCCAGAGTTCCTATGTAATATTTCCACGTCGCGTTCATAATAGTCATTCACATATTTACAGTTCGCTTACAATTCAATTATGTAGTCTGCCTACTGGATAACTAAAAATGACGCTGAGAAATACAAATCAGTGTATAGAGCTGAAAAAATATGCGATTCACTTATATACAAAACAACGTTTTATATCTCTTATATTATATATATAACGTTCTTGCTTCTGTACAGATTTCTTTGCATTTGTGTTCATTTCATGTTATTTTATTCTTAAAAACTAAGCTGTTTAAGGACTGATTAGCTTTTAAAAATGTTTGAAATGGCTGCTTTTCAGTTTTCTTCATTTCATAAAATTTGGTATATTTTTGTCAGCATTTCATTTTAAGTTAATTTGGTTAATTTTTTTATTAATAATACTATATTCTTCAAGGGGACTTCTTACAGCCAAAAACGTATCCGTTATAAATATCTGAAATATTCCAACGTTGTAAAACAAACTCTTCAGCATTTCAAGACAAGAATGATAAAAAAATATGTATATAATTAAACGTCTAAATTAGTTATCTTCGTTTTATTAGATTGTTTTCAATTTGCTTAAGGTATTTGTCGCTACGGTCAAACTTTTGCCAGCAATTTTTTCAAACTATTTCTTGATAAGCTATCTATATCAAATTTAGCACACAAACGCATGCTGTTGAATAGAAAAGAATAGGATGCGATTTTTTTAAAAAAAATTAAAATTAGATTTTCTAAATTTAGTACTGAAACAATTTTTCCTACATATATTTGTTTAACGAACAAACAAAATTCGCAGACTTGTACTGTTTTCGTCATGAGACAAAGCAGAGAAATAATCATTTAAATAAATTTTGTATGAAATTCTTAACGTAATTTCTGATGTCTGTTACTAATATATTCTATGTACTAACAAATGGTCATTTGTATTCCAGCCCTATTATACGCAAAATAGGTGAACACTTTTTATTGTTAAATAAACTCCTTTTCACAACTTTCTACCTCTTCAACCACTTGTTACTTCTTTTTACACGCAAAAACTAATTAATTTTTTAGCTATGTCACACACAGTTGACTTCTATAATTTTAAAATACAGATAAAAAAAATTTCCGATAATTTTTAAATAGTTAATTTATTAATTTTTAAGGTTTCATTTTTAATAAAACGAAACGAAATTTTTCGTTTCCAGTTTTACACTAAGTTTACATCATAAACCACTCAACTCGATATTTATTTCACATGAATAATCAGCAGCAACCACACATTCAACTCAACATTATTCTTCACAGAATTCTCAAGAATTATACGTGCAATTTAAATTAATTTTTGAATTAATTGATTAGATTTTAGTTTAGAATTTCTCAATTTTCAGGCACATTTCCTTTTTATTAGTCTCTAATTTATATTTAACATTTCTTTTTTCATTTTAGGCTTACAAGCCTTTCAATTTCGGATGGTTTTTCGTATTTCCTCAACTCGAAAATTTTGTCTTTTAATAATACTTTTTTAATAAAATGATGTCCTTAAAATGTTTACTTGAAATATTTACTTTTGTTCAACGTGATTATTTTCGTTTACAAAACGTTTTAGCAGTTTTGCTTATTCTTAAGTTAGAAATTTATTTGCCAAATTGCTTTTGATTACACAATGTTTTTTTTTGGTTTCTTGCTCAAATATTATTCTTTTAATGTGTATTTTTTAATTATTTATTTTAGGGTCACGTTGGAGCACATTATATCATGATGATTATTTAAAATTACAGTGTTTTAAAATCGTTCCTTTGTTTCACTTTTAGAGCATAAATAACATTGATTGTCACTTAATTTTTAATTTTTATCTTTATTTTGAAATATTTCAGTAATTTACAGTCCTTTAAATATGATTCAGAAACGTGGCTCTCTTGAAAATTCTTCAGCTACTCCTTGAACAAGATAATGGATTTTCAATAATTATACGGTTTACCCATTTTATTTCAATTTATTTTGTTGAACTGTTTTATTTTGATTTGAAGATTTCTGCTGGAGAGCTGGCCCCTTTCCTGATTTAATTTTGATTTATTTATTTTCTTTTGATATAATAATTTAGAAATTTTTAAAGTTAGTTATTGATGATAATCAATGGTAATCAATGATTAACATCACTGATAATCAATAATTTTACTGTATGATGAAAATCAGTATGATAATGAAAGAGAAGGCTGACAGTCGTGTCCTAGTTTTAATATTATACTTTATTTCTCATTGACACTCATTTTAAGCCAAAATCAGGAAGCTGACAGAGCAAAGGCGAGAGCAAATGCGCCCTGGAAGGCGTAACAGAAAAGGAAAATATTTTAGTTTGCAATTTTGACTTTCAGTTCCGAACTATCGGCATTACCAGCGTTATGAAAAGTATGTAGAGAGGAAATATCGAAATAAAACTAGAGGGTTAAGGGACTATTGCAAATTAAAATTAGGATTTCACTTTACATATTTTTGATGTTACATACATATACATATATCCATGAAATAATTTGAATGTTGAAGATGGGTGTTGGCGGCATAGTTCTTAACGATCATAGCAAGTGTATAAAGAAGTAGTTGTAGTCTTTGTCGACTATAATATTTCTTCATTTTCCAAAAGATTTTTGATACATCAGTGATACAGAGGCGTTAATCGAATGAATTTTACATTTTTAAGGCGTTATCATAAGCAAAATAGCGAAACCAGACTAGCTAGATAGAAAAGAAAGGAATGAATGTAACATTTCCAGAACAAACATCCTATTTACAATGCTTTTGCTTAATTCTATTTTCATTGGTTAATTTTTAACTTTTGACATTATTATTGGCCGAAACATTACGTAGGTATCTGCGTTATTAGCGTTAGATAAGAATAGCGTGACAGGGATTTATCTTGAATTGACGCAGTTTCAGGGAAATTTCTATAAGTAGTCACTATTTTTAGGATGGAAAAGGAAATAACGAAATTAAAACGGAGAATCGAGTGACTGTAGCAAATTCAAGTTAGTATTTTAATTTACATATGCTTCACTTTAATACATGTATGTATACGCGCATGTGTATGTATGCGCAGAGAGGGCATTATTTCGCTTGCTTTATCGCGCGTAATCTCTTTTTTTATTTTCTTTTTTACCACTAAAGCAAATACAGTAGAAGTCCAGAAATCCGCAATGCTTGGGACCAGAGGTTGTGTGGATTTAAGGATTTTGCGGATTTCAGGACAGAAAAGCCAAATCATAATATTAGACTAAAAGTGCAAAATAAATAAGGCATATTGGCTACATTTACTTAAACTATTATGTACAATAATATACATTATTACATTATTTAATTATATGCATTAAATTATATATATATTCATTTATATTAATGATTACAGGAATATTTTAAAGCATTAAGGACACGTAGAATAGAGACGTGTAAAAATAAGGGATGCTAATAAAGCATAAAATGTTTTTTTACTTGTTTCAAACATTTTTCTGATAGACGTTTGTTTTAAAACTTTAGGTGCTCCAGAGTAAGCATTTTTTTTTTTGTAAATTTTACATGGTCATAATCTCATGGTCTGTGACACAGCTCTGTTGTTCTAAATATTTTAGGTATTTTTCATCATGTTCCAAACCCTCATTAAAATATATTTTCTCAATTCTATCAAATTCATTATCTGTGTCGGAGTCAGAATCGTTTTCTTGCTGTGGCGAGTTCTAAACAGAGCCAATGATTTCATCATCGGTTATCTGATATGCCAGTGTTGGCTCATATGAACACATCATCCATACTAAAAACCTCTTCTAGGCTAATATTTTTTTTTCTGCCACTAACACAGAATCATTATTATTCGGTAATTATGACATCATTATTGGATAAATATTTTTTCTTCGGTATTTCATTCTCCATTCTGCGGATTCTGGAACCTATAAATTCAATGCTTATATTTTGAGAGAAAATACGGATTTCAGGTCGGCGGATTTTCGGTACTCGACTGTACTATTAAAGAGGGTGTTACCAAACGTTCAACAAAAACTATGAGATTCTGCTTTCCCAAAACAATCTAAATTGGAATTTATCCATTACGATCTCAAATCCTGCTTAAAAATATGGAATTTGGAATAGTTGGTTTTCTTTTTCTTTTGATTTCATTAATTGGAACTTCAGAATGCCATATAAGAGTTACTTATTTGCATCGCTTAATTTGAAAATAAATATCAGCACCATTCGCAACGCTTCGCCGGGACAAACGTTTGAAGAACCATTTATGTGATTGTTTTCTAGCCCCAGCAAAGTACCATTCGAAACCTCTTGAGCTGTCCGATCTTCGAGCTTCATAAATCATTAGAGCAAAGTGCGTAAGGAGAACTCGACGGGAAGGAGATATCTCGTTAGTAGATTTTCAAGGACATCCGTTCTAGTATTTTCCTATGACTCTAGCTCAGATAGAATTATTGTGAACTGTGTTTAGTTCTAGCTTAGTCAGAAATAAAGATAACTCGAAATGGTATCCTATAATTTCCATACAAAAGGCACATCTTATTCAGGAGTATCAGAACAAGCTTAATTCCAAATTTTCATATGAATATGTTTAACTGCGGAACCGATAGACCGCATAATTGCAGCATCGCACATTGCTGTATGTGTTGTACTAGGATAGAGCATATATCTATATTAAAGGTAATTTTCCTATACCAAACTGACACATCCGATTTGTTCATTTTATACATATGCTAATTTCTATCGCACCATAATTGTCTGGTAATTTGATTTCTGGTTATTTTATACCCTACAATTGGTTGCATACTGTGCGTCATTTTCCTTAAATTCCACATGTAACTTTTTGAGTAACTGCCGTTTTAGTGATTTTTCTTTAATGATAGCGAGTGTGTGTGTGTATTTAAATTCAAATGAACTTCATAAAATCCTATAAATGTAGAATAACAATATTTTATAATGTAAAAATTTTAAAAAACCTCACAAGAAAAACCAAAAAAGTATATAAAAGAACAAGAAAGAAGACGAATCCAATCAACTTCGACTCAACGAGTTATCATTATCGTCAGGAGAAGGTACGGCGAACTTAATTACAGTTCCCTTTATGTATATATATATATGTGTGTGTGTGTGCGTGCGTGTGTGTGTGTATATATTGTTGCGTTAGTAGGAGTTCGTAATGGTTTTAATGCTCACAGAACCAATGATAGCTTAATAAAATTTATTTCTCGCCCCCTAAAAAAACACTTTACAATTCTAGAACTTTCCACAAACGCGTACAGTTGTTCTCAGTATGATAAAGCACAATCAGTGCTTACCACTTTAAACTTGTAAGAGCTTTAAACAAAACGCAATGCAAAGCACATGCAAAACAGCGAAGCTCGCACTGAAATTTAATACTGAGCTAAAAACTGAAAAATGACGCTCTCTCTGGTTTTACATAGTTCTCCTCTGGTAGCCGGGGAATTTCCAGTACTTTGTCTTTCTCAAAGCTAATAGAAGGCATTATACGATTGCAAATATATATAAGTGCCTGGTACGGTTACATTTATATATAGGGACCAATTACAGTTACTCAGGGACAGGACCCACACCAGATGGTTGCAAAGTTTGATGAGTTTCGGCGATTTCTTGGAAAATTCGGCGACAAAAATTAGTTTCCAAAACTATCGCCAGATCGTCAATTAGCGGGATTGCCATTTACCTCCATGTTAAATAGACTTACCCGTGCAGTCACATTTTTCCGGTAGAGCTTGGCTTTTTTGAGGCACTTCACGTTACATTGCACAAAAGATATTATAATTTTACGTATAATTCTACTAAAGTTATTTGTTATTTATGTCTGTTACGGTGAAAGACCGAAATCTGGAGAATGTCGACTTTCACCGGTGAATGTCAACATTCACATAGTCGCTTGGTGTATGTCCGAAATATTTTCCAAATACTCTTACACCAGTGACTTACACCAGTGAATGTCGACATTCACCATGTACTAATGGTGAATGTTGAATGTATGAGAATATTATATTTTCTTCTCCGTAATTCAGTCGCGAAAAAACACACAATACATTCAAAACGAGAAAGGAAAATAATAGAAGTTAAAAAACTTACTTAATTATACAGTACGTAGTAAATGAGAAAATAAAATAATAGTAATAAAAAACTTACTAAATTTTGTGATTCAAATCTGATTAATCGCAACAACTTAAACTATTATGAAACTTTGAATTGCACAAGAGGCCCTTGCTTTTACAACTGCACTTATGGGAAACGGCCAGTCGCCTCTCTTTTCGACCTACACCAGAGCATATCTGTGATTGTCGACATACACCGGTGAGGGTCCGAATGTACAAGAATGCAATGTTATATTCGATCTTTCACCGACGTATTTGGTGAATGTTGACATTCTTCGGTGAAAGTCGACATTCTCCAATTTCGGTCTTTCACAGTAACATATATATATACAAAAGTCGTAACAATGTATTATCGCCATATTTGATTTTTGTTATTAAGATAAATAATATACCGTATTCCTAACGGCTGCGAAATATTTAAAGATGTTACCCGGAGAGAACAAGAGATATTTTTTATTTATTGCAGCATACTTCCTTCTTTATCTCGACAGCCATATGACCTAATGGATTTTCTTCATTGAAACTTAATTTGTTTTCGTTAATTTGTGACTGGAATTGCTTTCTAATGGATTCTTTTGTTCAAATATGCGATTAACTTACTGTCATATTTATTTTAGATAATATGCAAGCAGGCGTGAAATTAATATAGTATTAAGTAATTCAGCAATTGGTTACAATCTACGCGTTTTTTTTTCTTCAAATGCAACAATTCAAGATTTAATTAAGAAAGAAACAGTGTGCAGTTCATTTTTGTACCTGAAAGCGATTGTGCTAAAAGATACTTCTATGCTACTAGCCTACTTGTTCTAACACACTTTTCCCATTCACACCATTTGCGGGTTATTCGTCTGCAGGTGTTTTACACATGCCTTGGGAATATACAAACTCTTGTTAGATATATGTTTATGTGAGTTCTTTGTTTTCGTTATCAAGTATACTCACTGAAGCTCTATTTATAGACATCATACCGAGGAAAATATCCTCAAGACTTGGACTTAAAAACAAAGGAATGATTTTTTTCCCATTATATATATCTAGAGGCAATAACGAAAGCGTTATAGTATTTTGAACACGGTGAGTAAATTTTAATTTACATTAAATTTTAATTATTTAATAAATTAGATTTATGTCTTATTATTAATTTAAAGTAAAAGGAAATAGCAGACGTAACACATATGGCAACTACTTGATGTTGCCATTTGAAATATAGAAACATTGTTAACGAGTAGTTAAATCTATAAAGATACTGAACACAATAAAAACGAATGATTCTGAAAATTTAACTAATTTAGAAAATAATTTTTTAAAAAAATAAAATCTGAAAGCTTTCAGATTTTACATTATGCCCAAAGGGGCATTTTTTTAACGTTTTTTGTGTTACCTTTATTTATTAAATATCATGTTCTTCGCACTTAAACCATAAAATTCAATTTAACAACAATATCGCAAAATTATTTTAAAATGAGCCTATCTTTAGAATTTCCGATACACAGTCCCGCGCGCTGCATATAAAAATGTTCTTTTTCGTTCAATGTTGCCATTGCTTGCTTTGAAATCGTCGAGTTTGTTCACCGAAAATTCGTTAAAGTTTTATAAAGTATGAAATAGATAGTAAAGCAAATTCCAAATTCCAAATTTGGGCTTCCGCATGCCCATATTCGGTTACGTTATTCTAAATTTGACGGCTGTAGGTTCCGTTGTTTTATCACATTGCGAGAATGCGAGAAACATGCATACATTTATGCATATTCTTTATTATTTCATTTGTTTAAATATAGTGCAGGGCTCTAACATTTGGTGGCAAAAGTTTGAAAAGTGATACGCCGTTTACAGCGATTCAACGCGAAATGGCAAAACGAAATTAATAGCCCTATTAAACTAACGCCATATGAGCTAATAATTTAGAGATTATTCCGGGAATAATTATATGAAAGTTATAATAAAAGATTTGCTTAATTAATTGCGCATCGCATCAAACACAGTGAGAAAGCCATTCGAAAAAGAGCATAGAAAATGAAGTTATTAAAATGTACGTCTTTTTTTAAAAGGGATAGGACTGACTTTTATTAGGTTATATTTTGCAGGAGAGAAGCGAGTGTCATTTTGAACGTGTACGGTCACTTCGTTTTTTTGAATGAAAATTAGTTTGCATGTAATTAAGTGAGATTTTCATATTGTTAAGAGAGCCTGTTTTGCTACTCGTGGCCACGAAACTAGGTTTGCTGTTTTAGATAAGATTTCCTGTTTTTGTCCTCGCATTAAAATGTTCGCTAGTTGAATGCTCGCCGTGAAATTCTGAGCCAGCTTCGCGTTAAATTGCTCTGTGTAGGCTTTGGCTATTTATTTATTTGTATTTAACCTTTACATTCGAATTACTAATTTTAAGTTTCTAGCCGTAAATGCTGGCGGAATAGTAAAAACCAAGAGTGCCTTCTGTCAGCTTATTTAGTTTAAAATAAAGGGTCTTTCCCACACTTCTCAAGTTTCTGTTTACTTAGCGATAAATCGCTTATTGCCTGTGAAAGAGTTTAACAGTGCAGATCACCCACAAGAGTTTGTAGAGTCATTAGGATTTTTGTAAGCAGGAGATGTGAAAAATGTGCAATGCCCTCGCCGGGACTCGAACCTGGACCTCTAGAATACGAGCCGAGTGTGCTACCGTTAAACCACGAAGGCATGCAGAAAGGAGGGAGAAAATACCTCATAAGTTAAACTTTAAAAAGTTCAAAGAAAGATTTATTTTTAAAAAAATTAAAAATAGCAGGAAATTGTAACTATGAAAATTCAGCTTAATATTCTGCTTATTTTCTTAAATGAAAATAATATATAAGCTTGCCATTTCATAAAGTCAATTAGAAAGGAACTCCATTTTAGAATTTTTAGCTATCGTCTTTGATTTTCTGTTCCCAAAATAAAATGGTATAAAAAAGAAAATATTAAAATTTTGAGAAACGTGTACTACAGTTTGCACAAAATGGATAGACGTCTACCAATCTATGCGTTATCGCGAAATTTCATCATAATTATTATATTTTATTCTAGAGGCAGATTATAATATAAACAAGAAATATAATTAGAAATTATGCAATCGACTTTCAACAAAATAATGAATTTTATACAAGACAACTTAATTTTGTAAAAAGCGATTTTACTTGATGTTCTTAACAAAACTCATATTTTGCACCAAACGTAATTTTATATCATAAATAAATTTTTGTCAAGCACGAATATTACTTCCACAAAAATATGAGCACTGTTAAGAAGACCAGGTTGAATCTCCTTTTAAAAGAATAATTTATACAGTACTGAGCAAAAAATCTTTATAACGCTAGAAATTAATAAAATATTTCATGCATTATGGTTTGACAATAACGTCGATTTTTCTCACACAAGATTTTATCCACCCACAAAAAATAATAATACATCGTCAAGGTGCGAGATATTGACCGCAAATGATTAAAAAGACAATTATAATGCGCAGCGATAAAACCATCAGCTGCTGAAATGCTGCTAAGAGACATTTAAACAATATTGTTTAATTGAGAATTGAGAATGCTACTCTATTTTAGGATTCTTTTTTTGCACCCTTGTACGAAGTAAAGAAAGTACTGTAATCACCAAAAAATGCGGGCGTCATATTTCAACGAAAATATCTATTTTGACCGTTATTGATTGCAATTGAAAGACGTTTTTCTTGACATCTGTACATAACGACACTTTTTTCCCAAACGGATTATAAAATTGGTTTAAAATGAATTCAAAAGAGATGACGTTTGTACGTACGTACGTAGGTATGTATATATCTCGCATAGCTCAAAAACGAGTAGCCACAGAAAGTTGAAATTTTGTATATGGGACTGCTATAACATTGTGGTTGTACACCTTCGTTTTCACTTGCAGTCGGCAGCAACAAAAGTATATATATTTACCCTTTCTGTTACTCGGCTCCGTGAGCTCAATTTTTTATTCTTATATGTTGGTAAATTGTGTATTTTTTGCTTTCAAAATGAGTGAGTAATGTTGCTCTTACCGTCTGGTTAAGGTTAATATGCCTTTAGTTAATCTGCATGCAATAGTTGTAGAATTATCAACAATTTAAAAGTTGTTCGAGTGCGGCTAAGCCTAATTTTTTTAGCATAGCAACCATATTTATTTACATTTGAAACTTAGCAGAATAGTGGATTCAGTGAGTTTCTGCACTTTCAGTGTCTTTTTGACGAGTGGGACCAAAAGTAAACTTTCAGTTCTGTGCACCGAAAATCTGCTTTCCTGCCTGCTGGCCCAATTGGCTAGACATTGTCTTATCACGTGCAACCATGGATGTAACAGTTCCGAAGATCGCTTGTCAATTTCGCTTGGCTACTATAGCAATACACATATCTTTAGAGCGGGAAGAGAGCCTTGATCGCCTGGATACAGATCTTCGGACAACTGATTGGCTCGTTTGGTATTTTTCTACATTCAAGAAATCATGGGGAATGATCAATGCCAAAGAAAAGACCGAAATCTTGATTTACTGGCCTGCTTCCACCCTCCGACAGGACATGTGCCTTCAGTATCAGCCATTCGTCTTCTTTCAGCCATAGAAATACGAATATCATAAAAAATGATCTTATGAAAATCATAAGCACTTTGTTTGTTTGTTTTTCTAGTGGAACCTCCTCATACTCTTCATACGTCTCCGCGCAGTTTGTTTCGATTGCCTGTAACACAGATATCTGCCTACTGTCCTCTGCATCCGCAATCATTTTCAGCCGCTCAGATTCAATTACGATTCTGAAAATGACTAATTTGTATTACGTGAGTAATTTCTGGAAGCCGTTATACTAAAGTTTTACGTAATGAGTGCAATAATTTAGATTTAGAGGCAGTTATATAGAAAACATTTGGAGATAAAACTGTAAAAATTACCTTTTAAAATAAAGACGCCGAATAGATTTCCATCAAAGTCCTTTGAATTAATTTGTTTGAGACAGATATGGAGCTGAGTGAACGTAAGAAATTTCGCGTTCTAACTTTATTTTGTTTGTTATTCATCACATTTATTTCCTCACTGTAAATTGCTGAAAGTTTTATCATCCGATAGTGAAAATTAATACGACTTCTTCTGAGACTAAGATTTCAATTATTTTATTTCCTTATAGTTTAACCTTAGATTGAACAAAACGTATCACTCCATTCAGCTCTGAGTTTCAACTATGAACTAGTATCATACAAATCATTGTTGAAGAAATTCAGCTTTATTTATCTTAGTTTGACAAAAACTGAGATGAAAAATATTTTGCATTTCATAAGCCCACTATTAGATTTCTATGTGGTCAGTAGACTTCAACCTCTTGGGTTGAATTATGCTAAATACTCATGAATAATTAGAATAAATAAATGTAACCAAAAAAGATGCAGTTTTAATTAGAAATGTCGACAACGTGTACGTGGAAATAATTCAAAATGATAACTTTGTTGCGCTATGTTCTGATGCATGGTTATTAGCGGCATTAAGTAATAGGGAAGCTCAAAGTTTTAATTTAATTCAAATATTTTCTCCGAATCATGAAGGGTAGATTTTATTAATAGCTCCATTAGCGGTCTCTGGGTGTGTTAGATATTTATGTAGGGCACAAGCAAACATCAATCTTCATCTCAAAATCTTGACAAGCAAATAAATATTTCTAGCAGAGACTTTATATACAGGTAAATTCCTTTCTGAAATCTCTGTGAATATGTTACGTTCTTCTGTACAGAAGGAAATCCCAAGATTAAACAGAAATGATCGCGTTATTGCTAATAATTTAAACGATGCTATCTATGAATAAAAGGTATCAGCAAATAACAACTTAATTTGTAGAGACATTAGGCATTTGTGAAAGCAGGAGATGTGGAAAAATGACGGATGCCCTCGCCGGGACTCGAACCACGGACCTCTCCAAAACGCGTCGAGCGTGGTGACCAGTAATCACGAAGGCATCCGAAAGAAGACGGGAGAAATACCTCTTATATTCCCCCTTTTAAAGGGCGACTGGGAATTAGGGGCCCCAATCGCCAAATCCTGATGATGGAGTCTCGGTCAAAGTCAAATGGAGTCCTGGTGATGGAGCCAAATCCTGGTGGTCTCCTCATCATCCGCCACATTTTAGTTCGGGCGCCACTGTAGAGACCTTAGGTTATTTCAAAGCAAGAGGTGTGAAAAAATGAGCAATGCCCTCGCCGGGACTCGAACCACGGACCTCTCGAATACGCGTCGAGCGTGCTGACCACGAAGGCATGCGAAGAAGGCGAAAGAAATACAAATAAAGTAAAATAATTCCGCAAAGCACATATCCTGTTAGTTTAAGAGAAGATATAGTTTTATGATAATAAAGTCAAACCCGTACAGCAAACTCAGCCTTCACCAAAAAAATTACATATATATTACAAACAGTGGCGGCTCGTAATAAGCACTATGGAACTGCAGCACCCCCTGTTTCCACTTATTATTATTTTTAATATTTAATATAATGAGCCGTTTTTTCTTTAATTCTTTCTTTATACTTCTACAATATATAATCCTTAAACTTGATGTCAGTAGCAATCCTCCAGTTTATGAAAAAGGTACGAAAGCTTTTGTATGGAACTGCGCTTCACAAGGCTGTTCTGCGCAAGCGCGCACAGAAAGCAGCACTCGAGCCAGGGAGATAAAACAGCACTGTCGCACTTGCAGTGCCGGAATTCTGGAAACGTGATTATTTCTTACTCCGCGCGTGTGGTATTTGGCTGTTCTGCGCATGCGCTCTTAGGAAGCAGCGTACAAGGCTGAGAGGGAGAGAGCACTGTCACTTTTGCGGTGCCGAATCTGGAGTGTCGTTGGGAGCTGGTTCTTTTTTTTTTACTCCGCGTGTTCTGTGTTTAAAAATCATATACTATATTCTTGGTTAGATTATTTTTCAACTATTCTATTTGATTCAGTTTTTTTCGGTTCTTTTATTTTACAGAAAACTTTAACCATGTCCTTGTATCCTCAAGTAATAAATTCTGTGACTGTAAGTGAACTTCAAGAGCTTTCGTTTTCATGCGCTTGCAATGCTTTCAATATATAAAAATTTCCTCAGTTGTCATCCAGAGATCGAGGAGAAAATTATTGATCTCTTCGTGCAATTCGCGCTTCTCTTTTCATTTTTAAATGAATAGGTAAAGCTTCAACTGTAACAATTTAAGTTAAAGTAATTAAGAAATGTTTAATTTTTCTTTTGTAAAATTTCATGGAAGTTTCAAAATAAATTTTCTTTTTATACATGTTTGTTTCCCTTTACACAGGTTTAAAACAAAGGTTAAATTTTTTTGGAACAGCACCCCCACTAATTTTAGCTACGAGCCGCCACTGATTACGAATAAAATTTTTGGTTCTTATCAATTTGTTATAAATATAAAAATATTATTTAATGCAACTTTAGCAACTTCCAAACATACGAAAATTGGATAAAACAAACTTTACGCCTTATTGACCCTTCCCTTTTTTCTCAAAGAAAGAATATTTTTTCCTATTACTATAGATCTATATAAAATTACTTATGAAAGAATAAAATTCCTAAAAATATAAAATATCAAACTAGCTGACTATAAAAATGAAAAGAATCTAAAACTAACTTTGGCAAGTTCTACCACTATAAGGAAAATAACACTTTTAATTTATTTTCCACGTACCCTGTCGCATAGTCGATTCGAAGACGTTGCCGTTCGGCAAAGCATAAGATATTTAATTTATTCTACAAATTTTAGCACTTTATTTCTAATTATATACGAAAAGATTCAAAAGTAATACATACATTTTATCTAGCTAATATATTTAACAGCAAATGAGTGTTTGATTTAATAACCGTGATTAGCTCCAGCAACCTTCACTATAAGGCTTTCACCTTTATGTAGGAGTATACTGTTATACCAGTAGAGTTGAACTTTGCTTTACTAATTATTTCATTAACCAACAGAAAAAATAAAATTATATGTTGCATCCGGTACATACATATAAGCTGTTTTTGCATACTGATCAATTTTGTGGTAAGCGAATATCGTAACTGTGATTGGCTTCTCTGAACAGCATAATTCATTAATAATCATATATTTGCTCATAAATGTCTTTTAATTTTATAAATTTTCCGTTAAATTTCTTCCCTACGAAATGCCATGCTCCACTTAATTTAGCCCACTCCCATTTCCAAGCGGTAAAATGAAAAACGAAATGTGTGCATTTGTATGCAAGGTTTAAAGAAAAAATATGCAAATCAAAATTATAACTTATAAGGTATTTCTCCCGCCTTCTTCGCATGCCTTCGTAGTGTAGTGGTCTGCATGTCGACGCGTAACCGAGAGATCCGTGGTTCGATTCCCGGCGAAGGCGTTGCTCATTTTTCATCTCTCCTTTAAAAAAAATAGATATATATATATATACCTAATGTCTCTACAAACTTATTAGCAATAGCCCCATAATTGTTCATTTTAATGTGTGTATCTCTCCTTTGTGTTCTAAAATTAAATAACTTTTTCTGAACTGCGTCTTTTCAAAATGAATCCGTTTCATGTTTTCTTATGTATTCTTGCAATACTCACAGCTCTTACTCAGTCACAGATCAAAATACCTTTTGATTCTGGGCCAACCAGATGCCGTGGGGTAACGTCGCTGAGCTCTCGTCGTTCCGATCTGGGTTCGATTCCAGGCGAAGGGGCTTGGTTACATGGACGTTTTTGTGGTTTTATCCATGTGTAACGTGTATGCGAGCTAGTTTCTCGTAGAAGTTTCCCATAGTTCCTCCCCTTAGGCAGATAGCCCTAGGGTGCTTTTCAGTAATCTCAACCAACCAACCAAACTCTCTGCTTCAGCCGTTGACCAAAGATGTCGAAGAATGTTATAAAGACTGGGTCCATATTGCGCCCATGATGATGTGTGAAGAATAATCTGCGTGTCAAGAAATAGTTGCTCAGCTATAAATCATGCCTAGTCTTCTGCCGCGTCTGATACATGTCACCTTAGTGACTACGCAGAAAAATGTTCAACAAGTTATTGCAATCATCGCCCACTCCTCGAGAAATTACAGATTATATTACATACCTAACAGGTATTTACGTATTAGCGCAACTACTTTAACGCAGTTTGGTGGTTCTCTGCAGAAGAAAACGGAGATTCGGGGAATTTTCGGGTTGAAACTTATAGTGAATATGGTTATCTAAACAAATGCTATCCGCATGGTTGTCAGAGTTTGACGACTTCAGAAAATTTGTTGATTTCTACTGAGGCGGTTGCGATAATACGTAAATACCCCATTTTTACCTTCATTTCTCAGTTTCATACATATCATATTACATATATATACACACACGCGCGCGCGTGTGTGTAATAATTCAGATACTGATGAGAGTGATAATGCATAAAAGATGCAGCGGCAATTGTGGTTCTTCACAAATGTTTTAGATTTTGAAAAAGTATTTACAAAAAGAAAAATGATGATAGCAAGCTAGCAGAAGAGAGAAGCGGAGATGAAATGCGCAGTTTAGACTAAGAATGATTCGGTTTTAGTTTCACTTTATCCCTATTGGCTAATTTACGTTTCATTTCGCAGATTTTTAACATTATGATTCGCCGCAGCGTTAGGCAAGTATCTCCGACAATAATGCTTTTTCAAAATCATGAGAACATTAATTTTAAAACGACGAAATTTAAAGAGGTTTATTACAATCATTTATTAACTTTAGAAATAGAAGGGAAAATAACCAAATTAAAACGAAGCGTTGCGGAGAAAACAAAAGTTAGAATTTCATCTTCCATACTTTTATTTTAATCCGCTCACAGGTTCACAATTATGTCGGCATACATGAGACGAAAGTTTTGAATCTGTCGTAAATGATGATAATAAAAAGAGGATGTATTACGAAGAAGACAATCGTGACCACTTGAATATTTTTAATACATAATATATTTTTGAATAATTTATGCAGACACAAAATTAAAATTATAATTCCGTTGTAATCCTTCTCTAATAACGATGCAAAAAGTGCCATTCGTAGTCATACACTTTTCAGTGTGATGCGACATGGAACCCATATAAAAAATTTCGATAGAAAAATAAGCCAATTCCCTCTCATTATATAAGCAACAATGGCACTCAGTTTTTAATAATTTTCGCGTTTCTAATCAAATGGTCGTAAAAGCTCAAGTTCCATCCAATATTTCAACTACATTCAACTTTAGTCGATTAAATGTGGCAAAACATTGATCATACTTGACCATAAATCGATAACGCGAACAAACAAACATACACACAAACAGATATTCTTCTTGATATGTATAGATTTTGTAAAACTTACAAATTTTTGATGAACAAACTCTACGATTTGAAAGCGAGCAGTAGCAACACTTTTCGAAATAAAACATTTTTATCTCCAACGCGCGAGACTGTTGCCAGTCGGAAAAATGAGTGCGAAAACGAGTGTTCTCAGAGTTTTTAATTAATATCTCGGCTGATTAAAGTCGTACGAAGATGGGAATAGTGGAAATTTCTTGCTTTTTTCGAATCGGAGATAATGTAGTCAATGTTTAGCAATACTATTTTTATTTCATTGTAAAACTTAGAAATGTTTCATTAACAAACTCTAAGATTTGAAAGCGAGCAGTAGCAACGCTTCTCGAAATAAAGCAGATATTTATCTCTAGTGTGCGAGACGAGACTGTTGCCACTCGGAAAAAGGAAGGCGGAAGTTAGCATTTTCAGAGTTTTTATTTAATAGCTCTGATTTTAGCTTTTTTTTTTTCTTTGGGAAAAAGTGGACAGCGATCTTTTCCAGGAACCAGAAAAGAATGGTAGAAAGTTGATTATATCCAAATATTATTAGCTATTGAAGACTTTTTAATTTCCCCTTTTCGAACAAACGACTCTTGTTCTTCATAAGAAACATAACGCTTTTTTAGTTTGGCCGATATATCTCAAATTCCACTGACACTATATGCTATAAATTTCCCAAGAACTGAAGTCAAAAACCGAATCTTTAAGAATCGAACCATGGATTTTATTGACAGGCAAGAAAAAAACTTGAAAATTGAACTTTCGGAAAATCCGTGCAATTTGATAACTGATAGGCAGATGAAATGGATGCACGACATCAAGGTTATTAACACTGTTTCTTATAGCGGAATGTCTTCTTTCCATGACTTATCATGGGGCAGTAAACAAACATTAAAGGGTTTACGGTAAACAGTAACGCTGAAATCAGATTTGTTACGAATTTTAAGACTATCCAGGAAGGGAAGGGTATTGTGAGATACGTTTAAAAAGTGAGCTGAATGTCCGGATCAATCGAATTTACATTAGATAAAATCTGAGATAAATCTTTATTACAATCAAAAATCGGGAATGTATCGTCGACACAGTGGATCCAGAGACGAAACGATAGTTTCTGAAAATAATTTAACCTCAAAATAGTGAATGTAAATGCCAGCAAGTACAGGACTGAGGGGATTACCCATAGCTAATCCTACAGTTTGGAGATAATATTCATTTTGGAAAACAAAGTGTGTTTGACTGAAAGAGATTTTAGTGAGAGAAATTAACTTTTCAATTTCAGTATGTGTGAAATGGAATTCTCCAAGCCTAGCTTCAAGACAATTTAGTGATCCTTCGACTGGGACATTAGTAAACACTGATTTAACATCAAAGAACCCGCAATAGAACGCAGGAGAGAAATACTTTTAAGTTTATCGACGGTTCAAAACAATATTTTACAGTGCGAATATTTTCAGAAAGTAAAGAAGAAAACCTAGAAGCTAAATATTTGGCCAAAGAATATGATGCTCTTTCTAAGTTGGAAACTATAGATCGAAATGGAATTCAAAGTTTGCAGATTTTGGGGAGAGTATAGCACTTTTACTTTCGTGAGATCAGAAATTGAAGGATCTTCAGAGATCATTTTGGCTAAAATTCGAAACAAACGATTTGTTATTAAAATTCACGTTCTGAGTAATTAAGTGACGGATTGTGTCCTAGTGTGTTTCCGAAATTTTCGAGCGCCCGTTGCTTTCTAGTCTTGCAGATTTATTTGCTCCTGATGAAGAGGAACCTGTACCTGTTAGCCCTCGAAATCTACTGAGTTCTTGACTAAATCTACGCCACACACAAGGTTGTTGCTTTGCTGAAAGTAATTGTGCTTAAAGCAGTGCATAACGAAAAAGCAGAAACGATTGTTTCGAAAGTGACACAAGTAAGTTACTGGCTCAGGTTAAAAAAACAAATGAAGCGTAAAATTAAGATGTAAACTCTGAGTAAAAACTTTAAGGCCAGTAAAAATTTTTGAGAAAATGTAAAATGAAATAAAAGGGATTCAAGTAATATTAATTATTAAAGTCCATTGATAAGAATAAATCCTATATTTGTAAATACATAATTGTGAGAAACATGTGGTTATTTACAAAGTTAGTATTTCTGCCTGAGTAAAAACTTTAAGGCCACCAGTCATTTTTTAAAAATAAATATCATATAATCGTGTAATTACCATAAAAATTTTGTCTGTTTTATTTGTATTTACTGCAAATTCATACGTTTCTTCGAAGTATTGGTCATCTTTGTGAAGATGGCGAAGGGTAAGAAGTTAACTGATCGTGAAAGAGGAGAGATCGAAGCTTTGTCTTCAACAAGAATGAGTAGTCGTGCTATTGCGATAAAGATAGGAAGATCAAAGACTGTAGTCAACAATTTTTTTAAATTGAAAGACAATTATAGTAAAAAGAATACTGGGGGAAGATCTAAAGCTTTGTCCTCGCGTGATGAAAGAAGAAATTGCTAACTTGTATCTACTGGAAAGTACTCAACCAGAAAACTGATTCCGACGACAGGTTTAAACGTTTGTCAAAAAACGATTTATGACACAATTAGAAGGTCTGGAAGGTTCACTTATACAGCAAAATAGACTAAGCTTCAGTTACTGCAGAAACACAAAATAGAGCGTTTGAACTTTGGTCAGAAAGTCATGACCTGGGACAACCAATGGATAGAAATTATTTTTTCTGACGAAAAAAAATGGAATTTGGATGGATCAGATGGCTGGAATTTCTACTGGCATGATATCAGAAATGAAAAACAAATATTCTCTAAGCGCCAGTTAGGTGGAGGGTCTGTCATGACTTGGGGCTGTTTTGCTTACAGTGGTGTGGGCTCAATTGCATTCGTTTCAGGTAGAATGAATTCACAAGGATACCAAAATGTCCTAACAAATCATCTTTTGCCAAATGCTGAATGTCTTGCTGGAGAAAATTGGAAATATCAACAAGACAATGCATCTATCCATTCGAGTAACAGTACAAAAAATTGGTTCCAAGTCAACAATGTTGAAACTGTGAAATGGCCAGCTAGATCACCTGACCTCAACCCAATCGAGAACCTTTGGGGTGACTTAGCAAGAAGAGTTTATGCAAATGGGAAACATTTTACATCAACAACAGAGCTGAAATCTACTATCGAAGATGAAAGGTATAAAACCAACCCCACCCTTTGTCAAAAACACGTTTCATCCGTGAAAGCAAGAGTATTTGAAGTAATTCGAAGAAATGGCTCCTACACAACCTTCTAAGAATTTGTAATTATTTTCTTATATGTTATTTTCTATGTTGGCCTTAAAGTTTTTACTCAGGCTCAAATATTCATCTGTGTGTTCTGTAATATTTTCTAATAATAAAATATTTGCAAATTAATTTTTCTACTTTTTTTACTTTTATTTAAGCTCAATAATTATCAATCAAATGGTATTTTAATTCCCCAGTTTAAATGTTTCCATTTTCTCAAAAATTTTTACTGGCCTTAAAGTTTTTACTCAGGCTGTATTATATTAAATATTAGGGTGACGAAATGTAATTATTCAGTGGGGATTTGAGACTTACTCAAAATATAAAATTTAAAGAGCTGATTCTGGAAGAAAATAATAAGTTACTTTAAGTAATATACGTCAGAAAGCGTACTTTATTAAATAAATATATTCTTTCAGAACCAGAAATGACTGCTGCATGTAAATTCCGACGAACTTCCAGACAGTTTAGGAACAACAAAATCGCATTTTCCTGTTTTAAATTTATGCATAGAAAATATTTTCCTGAATAGCTGTCTAAATCTTGGAATGCTACTTGATTATTTACGACGCTGTGAACCTTTTCACCTACTTTTCTATTTATAGCGCTCATACCAAAAATCTAAATGAATTTTATGAATTTGTAGAGCTTCAGTACCTCTAAAATTAGGTAGTAAGACTCTGCCTAGCTATTGAAAGAATTCTTTTACATTCAGGGTACTGAAAGAACACTTATTCGTATATTTATACTTTTCGTGGTTCGAAGTTTCTTTTATTTATCAGGCTAAAGTTCCAACAAATATAAATAAATTTTTGAAAGAATTCTTAGAGACACGTTTTCACTCTTTTCATTCATTATATCAATGTTCGCTATAAGAGTTCGAGAAGAGAAGCTGTGAGGTATTTCTCTCGCCTTCTTCGCATGCCTTTGTGGGGTAGTGGACGTTCGGAGCATATTCGAGAAGTCTGTGGTTCGAGTCCCGACGAGGGCATTGCCCCTTTTTCATGTCTCCTGCTTTAAAATACCTAACGTGTCTACAAAGCTTTCTGCAAGAAAGACAAAAATTTATTCTTTTCAAAATCATATGTATTCTAAAGCAACTATAACAACATAAGAAAGGAGTAATGTAAGTTTTTATGAAAGGAGTTTTAATGTTTAGTTGGTATACTGTTAGTTAATGTACTGGGTATTTGAAGATTTGAACCAATCTATTAGACGGATTTACTTTGAGTTAGGAGATTTAAAAACTCATTCTACCATACTCTTTAAAAATAGACTTCATTGTTTAATTACCCTTCAAAACAGAAGTTTCGACAAAAGCAATATTATCTATTGAAAAGAAAATGTCTAACGGCAAATTTATTTGTAACTTATTTTTCTCTTTTGTGTTGTTTACTTTTAAGCTACTTGAACATATAACGTAAACTAGAAATACATTCTGTTCTCATTTTTGCAGAAATTTTTTCTTATTTTATTAGTAAAGTTGTAAGGACTCATTTAGTTCGTTTAATAAGTTATTTTATGTTAATTTGCTTTCTTGTCCTCTTCGTTTCTTATTTTTCTCCCAGCATGTAAATTTGCGTCATATTCAAATGAGGCGGAAAGGAGATAATATTTAAGTAAAAGGTTTAGAGGATGGAATCAGAGCGTGTTCCACCTGCTGAAGGCCACGTTGCTAATTTGATTCTGTTGAGATCTGCGTTCTGCAGCGTTGGGTTATTTATGCCATTATGCTTTAGAAGATATTTTCTCCCTCCTTCTAGCATGTCTTCGTGGTGTAACAATAGCACACTGGCGCGTATTCGAGAGGTTCTGAGTTCAGTTCCCAGCTAGGGCACTGCACATTTTTCATGCACCCTGCTTAGAAAAGCCTAACGTCAGAACTAAAATATGGTGAACAAATATTCGCTACCACCAGTATTTGACGATTGTGTCCTCTAATCCGGAGTCACTCTTTGAAAGGGGGAATATATAAAAAATTTTCTGCCTCCTTCCAGTATACCTTCAAGGTGTAATGGTAGCACACTCGGCGGGTATTGAGAGGTCGAGGTTCGAGTTCCGGCGAGAATATTGCTCATCTTTTACGTCTCCTGCTTCAAAATAACCGAATGACTCTATAAACGTATCAAGACATCAGGAACGCATTCTGTCTTTTCATAAAGGCCATGCTGTTAAACACGAAATGTAAAAATCTCCTGTATTAATGAATGGCGATTAACATTGCACATATTCAACATTGAGTGATTACGTATTTATATATTAACGGATAACTAAAAGCATAAATTATAAGCAATAAAAATTTTAAACTCACCAGTTATCGGTTCATCTGAGCATTATAAAATCTATTAAAATTTATGTAAATAATTTACGTTGAAGAAACACATATTATTTGGTTTATGCAAATAGCAGTATATATCTCACGCATAATATACAATCGAAAGTCTAAAAATAACACTTACATTACACACATTAAAACTATCCGAACGTGAAATCTGCTCTTCTATTTTAAATAATAAGTTCCTTTTAAATATCTTCATGAAATGAGGACCACGCTTTCAGAAGAAGTTGTCGGATATAATTATTAATTATTCTCAACGCTGAGAATAATCGTTCTGCGGATGCAACTGAAGATGGTATTGATAGAATAAATGAAGAAAATTTGTAAGTTTCGCTCATAATGCTATGAATATTATTGATACTTGTTCATATCAGGTTTATTTTCAAACTCTTCAGAGCAATATAAAGCAATCAGCTCATTTTTAAGCTTCATAAAATCAAGCAGTCTGCGATATGAGCTACCACTTAATTTATTCAGCAATATTTAGGAAAGTTAATATTGCAAGAAAGAACGTTCTCTTCATTCAAAAGGGTCATAAATTCAAGTTAGTAAGGGAACCAAATCTTTCGCATGATTGGTTAAATATTGTTACGTTTTTCTCTTCAAGGGTTCGCGGATTTGGAGTGAATAACGACGACACTCGATGAAGTATCGAAACACACTTTATTGGCCAGTATTTTTCAAGACAGCTACAAAACCACGCTTACAGTCGTCGAAGAACTACTATAAACACGCTGAGACAATCAGCGACACAGCCTTTAGCTATCAAGCTGTAACGGTGAAGACGGCTTCACGGCAAAGCACCAGAGTACAGTTCCCGACTCTGCTCGGTCGTTCTCGGAACTCCACGTACTCTCGAACTCTCGGAACTCCACGTACTCCACGCTAGAACTCGCGATGCTCTCGACGATACGCAAGAGTACAGCTCCCGATTCGATTCAGTCATTCCCGAAGCTCAACACATTATAAGATAAAACTGGGCAATGCACTGCCTCGCGATATACTAAAAGACTCGTTTGATGCACTCGACGACCAACTTGGCACTAGACTACGCACTGACTCTTTAACTAACTCTGCACTGACCCAACTAACTCGCACCGATTCAACTGACTGATTATCACCTCGCTAGCAGGGTTTATATAGCTTTTGCCTTGTGTTCGAGAATCTAGGCTAAACTAGTAAAAATTCGTTCCAGAAAGTTCTCTGCGTCTATAGCATATCGCCAATTTTGTCGTCATTTCGCCAAATGGGCCATTTCTTGCCAAATGTGGCAACCCTGCCTTCCCTTGCCCTTTTCTGGCAACCCTAAACCTGCTTTGCGAAGAAGGTATCTTACCGCACCTGGACATTTCCTAACAATATGTTATCTAAAATCTTAAATTCGCCTGATTTCGCATTCGTTCAACGTACATTCTTTTGCTGACAATTTATTTGTCTCTTGCGCGCTGACATTTTTCCATACTGCTTCAAAATCGTTTCTCTACGATGCATGAAGTACATGCTAATTTTTTTTATCTATTTTCCACAGTCATATCAACGGTTTTCTTTTGTAAAATCTCAAAAAGTGTGTATGAATAACAAATATCATTGAAAACACTTCTAAGATAAAATTGTTGTTAATTCAACCAAACATTCAGTGGGTCCGTACTCTCAATGTAGTTTCCTCTATTTATTGAATCTATAGAACTTATCTTGGCCTTTAAATGGCAGCGCTTCTTTCGCGAGACACATGCGTAATCAAAACTTTCCCTGTTTTTTTATTGCAACCTCGTTACGAAGCTTTATAGATACTTGCTTCTGTGGATTTATGGGGATCTGTTCTTGATGGCCCAAATGTGGAAAATTGTAAATTTGTTTTAATATGACAAAGGATTTTTCATACCTTGAGATGGATATTGATAGCACAATCAGATTTCAAAATCTATCCTTGCTCCGCGCATTGATTTTGTCAACAACAAACAGCAAACAAGGCAGCAGAAGAACCTTTATTTAGCACCATGATAACGAGTTACACTGACGATCCAAAACATTCCGACCATTACCACATTTTTCGATGAACTCGTCTGGAAGACCTGCAGGACACATGATTAAGCGGTAATGGTATTTAACTGCTGCTGGAGAATGTAAGGAATCAGTGATGAGAAAGGCTGCTGTTCCGAGCGGATTTGATAGAAAACAGATTGTAATTTAATTTGGTTATTTCATCTTTAGTCCAACTACTTGCTGTTCGTCACTATCAAACAATTGAAAGGACACCAAGAGAAATACCTTTCTTTATCATGATACCTTGTAAGGTTTTAACAGTTATCTTTAGTTAAAACTACTCTCCTGTCCCTCTTATTTTCAGCTCACAATTTCCTAGCAGAATGTGTTTTTAGAATCGCGTTTAATGCAAATGAGTAAGAGTAGTATTTAAATCGAAGTTCCACTGACTTCGGAAGAGAGCCTCAGAGTTTCTGACTAGCGCGCGTTCACCTTTTGGCTACGTCTCACTCTAAGCTGGCCGTATTTCAGGCCTTGATAGTTTCGCTAGCTTATTCGATATTTAGGGGCCAACTATGATAACTTCGGCTATATCTTTTTAGCTAACCATTAGTAAAGCTTAGTTCTCATTATTTTGAGTTCAAGCCCGAGTGGAGGCTTTGAGATAGGAGCCGACTGCTTTATTCTTATTTTGAGCGATAAAGGTTCATTAACCCTTCTTGAGTCTTACGTCTCTGTTCACACACTCAAGCGTTTGTTCACTTAGCTGTTAGATAAAAGGGTGGAACCCCACAAGTTAATAACCGGCTAATTTTCTTAAACTGTGCATTGCTTCGGATTTCAAGAAAAAATATGTCCGTTAGTCTTACAGTGTAACACATTACAATATGGAACATTCGTAAAGTAATAATTGAGATTTCAATTAAATGCGTTGTAGAATTCAAACCTGAAAACATAAAACTTATCCTTTAGCGCACTAAAACGTAGTAATAAACTGAGTCAAATTTAAATGTAAACTAAGGAATATTCTTTCCTTGCAGCTACGACGCGATAAGCGCGGAAAAGCACGAAATTCATCCGATCCCTTCGCATTGCGGGCAAGGGGAGGAGAAAGGAGGCGTTTGTTTTACCAATTGTAAATATTTTGTCAGCTGAATGCACAATACTTTTACGATGAGGGATGGGTAGAAAGACATAAGAAGTGACAGCATGCAACGCGTTTCGTTTTGACTGTATTAATCTTAAATCAGTGATTCAGTGCAGAATTACAGATTAAAAGTAGTTAAAAAAATCTGAAAGCTTTCAGATTTTACATTACACCCAAAGGGCAGTTTTTTAACGTTTTGCGTGTTACCTTTATTTATTAAATATCATGTTCTTCGCACCTAAACTATAAAATTCATTTCAACAGAAATATCGCAAAATAATTTTAAATTGAGCGTATCTTTAGAATTTCCGATACACAGTCTCGCGCGGTGCGCTGAAGATAAAAATGTTTTTTCTGTACAACGTTGCCATAGCTCGCTTTCACCAAAAATTCGTTAAAGTTTTACAAAATATGAAATCGATAATAAAACAAATTCCAAATTTCAAATTTGGGCTTCCAGGTGCCCATATTCGCAGTAGGATTACGTCATTCAAAATTCGATTGCTTTAGGTACCGTCGTTTTATCACAGTGGGAGAAACATGCATACTATTACGCACATTCTTCATTATTTAATTTCTTTAAATATAATACAGGGCTGCAATATTGAATGGCAACAGTTTGAAAAGTGAACCGACTTTTAATGCTTCCTACGCAAAATGCCAAAACGAAAACAATAGTCCTTCAGGAACAAAGCCCCTCTAGACTAATAGATATTTTATTATATGATAATGTTATATTAATGTTAAATGAATTATGCTAAATTAATGGTAAATTTTTCCCAGTTTTAAATTTATAGGCATGAGTGACATCCATCTCATGCCCTAAGGTCCCTGCAAAACATATATAACATTAGAGAAAATTATGCTAGAAAACTAAAGAATGATAAAGTGGTTTTCTCTAAATATTGGTTTTCGCATTTCAGACTTCAAAATTTCATAGTCGCAGTATGTAATATGAATCTTAATGAAAATACTACTACTAATAATAATAATAATAAATATGAAAGGTTGCAGTTTTAACGGTCGTCCAAAAGTATTGTTAAGATTTTTAACGCTCTTGTTGAGCTCGCAGTCAACTAGTCTGCTCTTGCGCTCACGCCCGCTAACCCTTTTACGGAAATACAAATTCGAAATTTCAGGTTCCCATGTTCAGGTGGACGAGTACGTTATTCAAAATTTGATAGTTCTACGTACCTCCGTGTTTTTCGCAATACGAAGAGATATATTTCTCATTCAATCAGTTAAGTTCTCAGTTCGCGGCAAGGCAAAAATACATAAAAACTCAAAACGTCTTAGTTAAAAATTGAAAAATTTAGAAAAATATAAAACACCAAATACCGTTAAAAACTGTTAAAAAAAACAACAATTTTTATAATTAAAATTAGACTTTCCAGGCAAAAAACAAGCAATTCCGCCAGCAGGCAAAAAGGCACATTTTTCGATGCACAAAACTGAAAGTTTACTTTTGGTCCTACTCGGCAAAAAGACGCTGAAGGTACAGAAACTGAGTTAATTCGCTATTCTACTGAGTTTCAAATGTAAACAAATGGCTGCTACGTTAAGCTTAGTTCCACTTAAAGAACTTATATTGTTGATAATTAACAAACTTAAATTGTTGATAATTCTATAACTACTGCATGCAGATTAACTAAAGGTATAAAAACCTTAACCGGAAGATAAGAAGAACATACTTTAATCATTTTTAAAGCAAAAAATGCCCAGTTTACCAACTTATAAGAATAAAAAAAAGCTCACCGAGGCGAGTAAGAGTGGATACATATATATTTATGTACTTTTGGTGCGGTCGAATTGAACCACAAAAGGAGCTTCAAAATTATATGTTATATCAGTCTCATATAAAAATTTTACCGTTCTGAGATTACTTGTTTTTGAGTTAGTACAGATATCACGGAAAACCGTTTTGGGGAAAAGAGTCCTCTATTCTGTCCTTACGTACAGATGTCACGCAAGAACATGGTTAAATTGCATTCGATAGCGAATATTTTAGTTGAAATATGATACTCGAAATTTTTCGCGATTACAATACTTCCTTTACTTCGTACAAGGAAATACAAATACGCAAATTCTTGGTTTAGCCTATACGCTAATGAATCTTAATATCTGCCCTAGAGGTTACGTGGTTTACTGCCCTAAAGGTTACGTGATTCTGTTCCCAAAGCCGCTAATTCGGTATCCTCTGATTCAGTATCTGCGGCTTCACTTACCTCGGTTCAGAGCGGGAAAGGAGAAAAAGTGCTCTTTCGTTCGCTGTCAGTTTAAAACTGCAATCGAAATGATAGCAATTCGTAACAAATCTAAAATAACAAAAATTCAGACACGTCAAATGTTATCTATCATCTCTAGAGTCGTTAGGATTTTTTTGGAAGCAGAAGCCTTGCCCTCCCCGGGACTCGAAACTCGAACCACGGACCTCTCGAATACGCGCCGAGCGTGCTGTCCACTACACAACGAAGGCATGCTAAGAAGGCGGGAGAAATACCTTAAATACTCCCCCTTTTAAAGAGCGACTGGGGATTGGGGGTCCTAATTGCTAAATCCTGCTGGGGGAGAATCATCATCCACCACCTTTTTTAGTTCGGGCGCCACTGTAGAGACGTTACGATTATTTTGAAGCAGGAGACAAGAAAAATGAGCAATGCCCTCGCCGGGACTCAAATTACTGACCTCTCAAATACGCGCCGAGTGTGCTGACCACTGCCCCACGAAGGCATGCTAAGTAGGCGGAAGTATTACTCTATAACGAGTTTTACAAAGAGTTCGCTGTTATCCGTGGTTTCACGTATCTGTAACTAGTCTTAAAACGTACTACCACGGATACTGGAGAACTACCTTATCGCTGCGCTTTGAAAGTACAATCCTAAAACTACAATTATATTAAAAAAATCTACAGATTTTCTTGAAATCCTTGAAATTACTCTTCTTTCTTGAAATTCTTCTTTCTCGGTCTTGTCTTTCTTTTCAACAACGCTTCCACCATAAATTCACTTGTTTTTGGATTTATGGTGTTGGTCAAGGTTCAAGCTATTATTATAAACACCATAAAAATAACATAGAACATGTCACATGACTGTTCGTTAATGCTCAGTCTGCCAGACTGTTGATTTATCAAGATAAAAATGGCAGTTTGTCATAAGTAATCACATTACCTGATGAAGTCACTGAAATATTACTACTTCACGTCAGTACTATAACAGGAGAAGGTTATAACATTACAATACTAGTACAATATATGCCATAGTTAATTTCATGCAAATGAGACATATATTTGCATTTGTTTACATTTCAGTCACTGCAGTCGGCGATTGATGGAAAATGCTCGTATTTGTTTATTTATAACTTCGTAAAATTAAACATTATATAACAAATCTCTATTTATTGTATTGAGTTAATTAATAAACTAATGTAATAATTAATAAACTACATAGACTAGATAACAGACGTAATTGATAAACTGGATAAATTATGAATTTAAAATATTTTCCGTTCTTGATAAAGCGTATTCATATTTTTTAGCATGTGTCTAGTTTTTTATTTAGTTATTCAAATTCCTATAAATTGATAAAAAAATTTGTACTTACATTTGATACCACCACCACCTTGGCACAAGTTAGCGATATGTCACGGATGAGAAGGTAAAATGACTAATCGGGCGAATTGGGGATTTCGCCATTTTTTTAAAAGATTTCCGAACTATCGGTATCCATCGTATATCGGTAAACATTATCAGCATATCGAACAAAAATACACTTTAGCAAATTTAAATGCAACTTTTAATTATTCAATAAGAATTATATAACACATTAAAAAATAAAAATGTTTTGCGAAATCCTTCTGCAATTTTTCGTGTTGTTCTTCTTTTCATTTATTTAGCTATCTGTTTATGCTTAAAAAATATCAGAGAATTGCACAAACTTTAATATCGCGAACCGGATATATACCAAACTCATCTCATCGTTATTTTCTTCAGAGATTTTGCGGCAAAATTTCATCCTTCATTTTTGTTCCATTTCACTTCTTTCTCCACATTTTGATATTCGTGAATTAAAGATTGTTTACATGGAATAGATAATAAAAGTCTAACATTTCTTTAAACTTTCATCGTTCTCTACCTTTTTTTCTTTTCTCTCTCTTTCACGTTTTTTAACATTTTTCGCTTCTTAAATCTGTTCTTATTTCTTTCTCTTTCCTCTGAAGGTCAGAAAATATACAAATATATCTTCTGGTCCCACATGAATCCAGCCAAATAATTTTTAATCCTGTTTCTCTTGACTTAATTCTTTCAAAACCATTTCGCCTGTATTCATCGGTTCTATAAATCAGAACTTATAATTAATTATGTTATCATTAGGACTAAGGAATACTTATAGTAACAATTTCCGTTTTTACTTCATTCTTCGAAGTAAAAGTATTGTAATCGCGAAAAGTTCCGAATGCATATTCCAACGAAAATATCCATTTTAACCGCTATGGAATCCATTTGAACGATTTTTTTGCGTGACTCACGTAAGCACAGACAGAATAAAGTAATATTTTTATCCAAAATGGATTGTAAAATGAATTTAAAATGGATTCAGAAGACATTTTTCGTGACATCTGCACGTACGTATGTACGTATCTCCACAAATCAAAAACGATTAGTCGTACGACGTTGAAATTTTATATATGGAACTGCTACAACAGGTAATGGTGCATTTCTCCTTTCTATTTATTTTTTTTTGGTGAGGCCAGCCACTCCAAACATATATATATATGTACCCTTTTACCCAGCTGGGTAAACTGTATATTTTATTCTTATATGTTGGTAAATTGTGCATGTTTTGATTTTAAAAGTGATTGAATTACATTGTTGTTATGCTCCGATGAAGGTGTTTATGCCTTTAATTAATCTGCATGCAAAAGTTGTAAAATTATCAACAGTTTAAAAGTGTAAGGGATGGCTAGGCCTAACGTAGCGGCTGTTTGTTTTCATTTGAAAATCTTAGTAGTGTAGGAAATTCAGTCAGGTGTTGCGCCAAATCCAGTGACTTTTTGCCCGATGGGACCAAAAAGTAACTTTAAATTTTCGTGCACTAAAACTTTGTCTTCCTACCCGTTGGTCGAAATGCTTGTTTTCCTGCAGAAATATATTGCAAAATCTTTTTAAGTACAATGGAAGAGACACACGCCAATGTGACAATCAAATTCGCTAACACAACCTTGTATTTGGCGTACATTCACTAAAAACACTCAATCGATTTCGTGAATTGGATTTTCTTGAGGCTTTTCATATTCACAAAGATTTAGCAAGTTTAGTGAACGATTTTAAGTCTAATCCAGTCCTTCCTAGCGCTTTTAAAATTCTATTAACATAATTCTTGATGATTATTTTTCTCGATAGATGGCGTTGCCTCCTCGCGCATGGTTCTACCCGAGAGTATAAAAAGCCGTTACTCAGCTTTCTTTCCCCTTCTTGTATTTTGTTCTCCTGATGAGGAGGGACCTGTAGTTGCCCTCGAAATCGATTGAGTCTTTTTTAAGTGTTTTTAATGTTTCATATTTGGTCTTTTCGGTTTTCTGTGTTTTACAATTTTTAACAAAGATGTTTCGAATTTTTACGTATTTTTGCCTTGGGCGAAGTCAGAACTGAATTGATTGAATGAGAAATATATCTCTAATGAAATTCGAGGAAATAAGTTTGATTATAATATTTTGTTTTTCACTATCTTTTTGAGCGTGAAATAGTATAAATAGAAAATTCTCAAAATTAGAAGAGCACGTTCCAAAGCAATTTTACTGTGTTTGAATAAAATTGTAAAACATGTGCATAATTTTCCATATATGAAATATTCCAAATCTTCATCATAGCCAATATATTTTATTTTGGATAGAAACGATAGTTTTCAGGAGTCCAAGCAGAAATCTTTAAAAGACTTATTCTGTAGTATTATGAAACGATTTAATTTATGACAGTCATCTTATATCGTTGAAAAATTGGCCAAAAACTCACGGCACTTACGTTAAACTTATTATGATTCGATTTGTCTGTCAGATAGCTGCAGTACATTTTGAATAGAAGAAACGTGAAATACGCAGTTTGTGTCGTATTACAAACAGAGTTAAAGCAGCTTTTGACCATTCGGCGTTATATCCCATTTTGAATTAAACGAATTTGTGCAAAATAGCTTGGATTTCTTCTCATATATTCTACTGTACTCTTTTTTTCTAAATAGTTACTCGGAAAAAAAAACTTTCCAGACAATTCAAGCTGTACATAACGACGCGATAGCCAGTCTGTGATAGAGAACAAAAGAAGCATTGTATAAATGCTTCCAGACACACCAAAAGCGATGGAGGAGCTGGGTATGCTCCGACGCAAGTTATTTCAAAGGTAAATAATTAATCGGTTTTTACATTTAAGACAGAACTGTCCTGCCTATCGTTTAAGACAATATGTTTAAGACAATATGCAAGATATGTTAGATACACATATTCGCCACAGTTTTCACGTAGATAACGAAATAAGCAACATATATGTAAGACCTTTTTAGCCCAAAGGAGCGTTAACTCAGAAGGGCTATTCATTTCGTTTTGCCATTTTGGGTTGAAATTTCGGTTCACTTTTGAGATTGTTGCCACCAAATATCACAGCCCTGCATTATACTTAAAGAAATTAAAGAATAAAGCGTCGGCTTAAATATATGTATGTTTCTCGCATTTCTATTTTGATTTCTCTTTGTGATAAAACCACGGGACCTAGAGCCATCAAATTTTGAATAACGTACGTTTCCACCCGAGTATGGATATCTGGAAGTCCAAATTTGGAATCTGAAATTTGTTTTATTATCGATTTCATATTTTGTAAAACTTTATCGAATTTTTGCTTAAGGAACGCAACGATTTCAAAGCGAGCAATGGCAACACTATCCGGAAAAATAAAAAAATAAAATAAAAAACGAAAGGTTTCAGATTTTAAATTATTTCCAAAGAGGCGTTTTTTAACGTTTTGCGTGTTACCTTTATTCATTAAATATCCTGTTCTTCGCACCTAATAACCATAAAATTCACTTTAACAGCAATATCGCAAAATAATTTTAAAATGAGTCTATCTTTAGAATTTCTGATACACAGCTCCGCGCTTTAGATAAAGAGGTTTTTGTTTCCGCGTAGAGTGTTGCCATGGCTCGCTTTTAAATCGTTTGAGTTTGTTCATCAAAAATTCGTTAAAGTTTTACAAAATATGACATAAATAATAAAACAAATTCCAAATTCAGGCTTCTAGATGTGCATATTCGGCTGGAAACGTACGTTATTCAAATCTGGATGACTTTAGGTACCGTTTTTTATCACATTTGGAGAAATATACATACAGTTATGCAGGTTCTTCATTATTTAATTTCTTTAAATATAATACAGGGCTGCAGTATTTTGTGGCAACAGTTTGAAAAGTGATTCAGACTTTTAATGTTTCCAACACAAAATCGCAAAACGAAAACAATAGTCCTTCAGGGACAAAGCCTCTTTGAACTTAAAAAACATTTTTATCTTTAGCGCGCGAGACTGTGTATCTGAAATTCTAAATATATGGTCATTTGAAAATTATTTTGCGATTCTACTGTTGAAGTGAATTTTATGGTTAAATTACGAAGAACAAGACATTTAGTAAATAAAGGTAACACACAAAACGTTAACTAAACGCCCCTTTGGGAGTAATGTAAAATCTGAAAGCTTTCAGATTTTTATTTTTCATACTTTCGAATAATTTTACCAAAGTGCGTAAAACACATTTGGCATTATTATGGCTCCTAACATATATGCCAAATTTCGAAACGCCCCAATATGTAAATTCATGTATATCTCAGAAAATGTTCAATAAAAAACTTCATTTTTAGCCCAAAGGGCGTTAGCCCAAGAGGGCTATTAATTTTGCTTCGCCATTTTGCGTTGGTTTACTATAAATTTCAGTTCACTTTTCAGATTGTTGCCACCAAGTATTATCGACCTTTATTATATTTAAAGAAATTAAATAATGAAAAATCTGCATGAATGTATGTATGTGTTCTCGCACTGTGATAAAACGGGACCTAGAGCCATTCAATTTTGAATAACGTAAGTTTCCACGCCAAAATGGGTTTCTGGAAGTCCGAATTTGGAATTTGTTTTATTATCTATTTAATATTTTGTAAACCTTTAACGAATTTTGATTAAGAAGCTCGAGCAATGGTAGCACTGTACGAAAAAAAAATTTATCTCCAACGCGCGAGACTGTGTATCTGAATTTCTAAAGATAGGCTCATCTGAAAATTATTTTGCGGTATTGCTGTTGAACTGAATTTTATGGTTTAATTGCGAAGAACATCATATTTAATAAATAAAGGTAACACGCAAAACGTTAAAAAAAATTCCCTTTGGGCGTCGTAATATGAAATCTGAAAAGCTACAGATTTTTTTGTTTTTAGATTTTATCATGAAAAATTAGCATTTTGGTTTCTTTCTTCCACGCATTAAATAAATAAGTTAAATGCCAACAGTAACATATAAAAAAATCGAATATCGAAAGGATTCGATTAAGTAAGTAACAAGCATTTCTGCAGGAAATCCATTTCTTGTGTTTTTTTCTTCTCGAATTTATTTTTGTTTAAAATATTCTATTCTTCTCAACTTTTTTGATAATACTAAGAAATAACCATAAAGAAATGTCACGTAAATTCTATTGTCCTCATATTTTTATATACATTTGAAGTTCGATCATAAATAAATAAACAGATTTCCTTTGATGCCGTCAGAAAGATATTTGCTTATATAGTACCCTATATTTCTTCTCGAATTTATTTTTGTTTAAAATATTCTATTCTTCTCAACTTTTTTGATAATACTAAGAAATAACCATAAAGAAATGTCACGTAAATTCTATTGTCCTCATATTTTTATATACATTTGAAGTTCGATCATAAATAAATAAACAGATTTCCTTTGATGCCGTCAGAAAGATATTTGCTTATATAGTACCCTATAATATAAAAGGAAAAATCTTAGATTATCATATATTTTATATAAGTATCTACTGATATGGAAGGAGACAAACTTCTGGGTAATATTTTTTGTTTTTAAACAACAAGTAATATTTCTCTTCCATGCATAGACATTTGGTTAATTAACACTTTTGTTTTATCTTTATCGTTTTCCACATATAACCTAAATTCAGCTTCTTAGAACAAAATAATGTAAAGCAACAATTAAGCTTCCTCTCAGAAAAATAGTAATGAAAGTCTGAATTAATATCAGGTCTATTACATAATGATTAAATCCGATCAAACCAATGTAAATGATTTATGGTTTGAAATGTGTACAGCATATAAAGTCTCAAAATTTACATACTTTTCACTTTAAACTTTCCAATATTATTATCATTTTCAGTTACCATTATTTTATCCGTAGTTTTGCCCAAAGCTGTATGTAAGTAAAGCGTCGACACTTCAATGGGAGAAATTGCGCTTCGTAACGACCGCAGCGCTCGTAGCGGTGGCGATGTGGAAACACAATCAGTAAAACTGCGCATGCTCTTTTCAGTCATTGGTTGTTTTGATTTGGTTGTTTGTTTGATTCTACCGAAATCTTGTTAGCTTCTAACGTGCTTTGTGTTATTTATAACTTATTAATTTTGTACTTTTTAATTACAAAAGGCTCTTTTCAGAACCAATTTTTTTTTTTAATTTTCTCTAATGGCGTATCGATACTGCGGATTAAGGATTGCAAGAGTAAGATTTCGTCGAAATCTGATGGAATACATTTCTACACGTTTCCTTGAGGCGATGCATACTTAAGGAAGTAATAAAGAAGAGTTTTAAGGAAGTAATAAAGAAGAGTTTTAAGAAAGTAATAAAGAAGAGTTTTAGGATATGTATTGTTGAAATTAAAGGTAAAAAGTCTGATAATTAAAAGAATTATTCCCCTATATTTTATAATAACGCAGGTAGAAGTTTTAAATAATATTTTAAAAAATCTTTTTTTTTATTCCCTTTCAGAAATATTCAGAAAAAGTTATGTACTATTTAATGTATTTCACTATTAAAATAAAAAGAGCGCTAATTTGAAATGGACCGAATTGAGCATTAATTACAAATTGACTTAGATTTTTTTCGTTTAAAAGATGCCTCAGAAGTTAAAAAAATCATGTCATATTTGAGAAAGTATTTTAGGTAGAAGCTCTGTAAGTGGAGAAGAAATAATGCATAATTTTAATGTTAATAACAATAAACTTTGCTTAAAAATGCATTCTTTTCGTATACTTAGGACTCTGAAATACTGTACAAATAGAAAATATATACAATTGCAAAATATTTACATCCAATCATGTCAAAACTCATTGCGGCCTCTCCATCTTCCTTCTAACCCATGGCGTCCATGACGTCACTGCAGGGGAGAGGAGGAGGAGAAGAAATTTAGTTTACATCGCCACCACTGCAGTGGATTGGCGCTGCAATTTGGCATCATGGTATAGTATGGGAGTGCCGACGCTTTACCTACCTACAGCTTTGGTTTTGCCCTCCTCCAAAAAAGGAGTTATAATTCCTATATCGCTTATTAAAATATTGTTACAGATTTCGTATTTATTTAGCTATTTATTTAGAATTGTAATTAAAATTGCTTTA
>KK121339.1:60559-89693 GCA_000611955.2 Stegodyphus mimosarum | reverse complement strand
CGATTTAGGATATATATTAGATTTATATATAGCATTGTTTTAATATAGGTATTTTGACACAAATGGGACTTTTTCTGAAATAACATACCATTTTTTTTATCATATTTCGATTCTACGACTCAAA
Organism: Stegodyphus mimosarum; assembly: GCA_000611955.2. NCBI lineage: Eukaryota > Metazoa > Arthropoda > Arachnida > Araneae > Eresidae > Stegodyphus > Stegodyphus mimosarum. Next base: position 89,569 of record KK121339.1, on the reverse strand, counting down.
TGATGCCTAAATATTAGATTTTATAAAATTTCGTGCAAAATTTACGGAGAAATTCAAAAATTCAACTTGGTGAATTTTTTTCAGTTTGAGCCAAGAATAAGTCACTTGACGAACTTCTTAATACGTTGCAACCTATTTTCCTTCTCTTCGATTCTGCAGCGGAGAAAAAAAAAGTTACATCGTTCCTGCCATTTTACATTGCGGATGAGAGAAAAAAAAGTCACCATCATTCTACACTCATGTCCATAAGTAAAGGATAATGCCAGCTCAAGAAAATAAATATAGAAACAAAACAAACGTGACTTATTTGTAAAGCCCATTTATTAAACAAAAGACAAAGAAGAAAAATATGTATATATATATATATATATACCATTCATAAAAACTACGATTTTTGTCCCCGGGAGCAATCACAAAAAATATCTCCCTTACAAAAACTTAACATTGCATGGTTGGTATGATGGTTAATACATTGTACATCTCTCAGACGATGAAATACGGTATGTACAACGCTAGGTATGCTCAGTATCAAATTATCCAGATGATGTTGGGGAAGATTACTCCTGTCAGTAAGCAATGCTCTCCGAATTTCTGGTAGACATGTAGGAGGAGGTCGACAGGCTACAACTCGTCGGCCAAGCATGTCCGACACATGCTCTATCGGATTCAAATGAAGTGAAAATGCTGGCCATTATACGGATGATATTCTCAGATGGAAGCAATCCTTTACAATATGTGCACGATGAGGACGGGCGTTACCATCCAAAAACACAAATTCGGCTACTACGGTACCTCTAAACAAACGTACACGTTGTTCCAGAATGATGTCCCGATAAATCTGGCCTGTCATGGTTCTGATCTGAACATGCAGATCTGTTCTGGAGCCCCTGTAATTCCACCCCAAACGAGCAATTTTACACCACCGTAAAGCTGTCGTTCAATGATGTTGTCTTGGTGGTAGCGGGAACCTGGAGTTCTCCATATGAAAGTCCGACGTGAATCAGACTGCAAGCTAAACCTGGACTCGTTAGAAAACATCACGCAAGTCCATTGTGACGATGTCCCCGATGCATGTTCTCTGCTCCAGGCCAACCCTTGGCGACAGTAAGTTGCCGTGAACGGAACACATCTGACAGGCCTGCGAACATATAAACCAATCTGTCCCAAACGTTTGCACACGATTTGCTTTGAAACTGTCGTACCCGTGGCTGAAGGTAGCTGAAGAGACATATTTGATGCTGTGCTCCGTCTGCTTCTTTTGGCAGTTACTGTCAAATACCGGTCGTCATTCGGCGTTGTAACTCGGAGGCGACCTGAACTGTAACATCTACTGACATTTCCATCATTTTGGAATCGTTGCCGAAGCGTAGAGATGACACTCTATACAGATCTGAGGCTGTGCTCCGCCTGTTTCTTTTGGCAGTAACTACCAAATACCGGTCTTCATTCCTCGTTGTAACTCTGGGGCGACCTGTGCTGTAACGTCTACTCACATTACCATCACCTTGGAATCGATGACACTCTGATTAGGCAATTCCAAGTTCGTCTGATACTTCCAGTTGGGTACGCCCACACTCCAGACGGCCGATCATTCTGTCACGTAAAAAATCATCCAAATGCGTCCTTTGTGTCATAACTATTCGGTTAGTGCACCGAAATGCTTATAAAGCGCCTGCGAACAATTGTACTTCTTTGCCTGTATTCCTTATATATCACTCTCTTACACTGTCGTCATTGTGACGTACCATCGGTGTCACCTGGTTACTTCCTGAAATTTGCATATGATTCTTGAAAATGTGTGTAGTGAAAATGTGTACAGGTGATATATTTATTTTAGAGTTCGATTTCCGCATGGCTCCAAATTATCCTTAATTTATGGACATGAGTGTACATCGAAGCAGTGTGACACGCTCTAGCAAGCGAGAGCAAGTAGGAAAGTGAGTAAGCAACCAGCGGAACTTCAGAACGGCCTTATTTAGGCTTCTGCTGTGATTGGCATATATCCAAAAGGGCTTTTTTTTAATTAAAAATTTAAAATCATTCAGCGTTACTCCTAGTGTATAGTAATGAAAAGAAAAAAAAATATTAATCTTCAAATTTAGAAGTGATCTTCACGACTCGGGCCCACGACCAAAAACGTAGCGAAAAGCAGACTTGTAGTCAACCTCGACACTATTCCGTCAAGGGATATAGTTTATAATAGATAGTTTATAATTTGCTTGTTCGGCAACGTTATTCAGCACTTGAGTAGCTCTAAATTTATCAGCGATAGTTTTTGCTTCACATATTTGTTGGATGGCTATAAAAATGTTATTGAGGAAATATTGAATTTTGATATTTTTCATCCAATTTAATGCTTCGGAAAAGTCATGAGAGGAAACTTTAATTCTGCCTTTTAATTTTTCAGTATACGGGATCTTTTTCTAGTTATTATCTTGAATAGTTTGCGAGTTTTTAACAAGTGTAGCAAAAATCTTCTCCGGAGGGTTTGAAACTTAATCTGAAATTTTGGGGGTCTACAATTTTCTTAGGTTTTTCAAATTTTCTTTGGTAGTATTTCCCCAAAGGCGAGAGTAGTATAAGAGACGAATCCTTTATTGAAGTTCTGAACTGCCGGAGAAGAGCTTTACGGCACTGCAGATGACATAATGCGGGTTAGTTTTTCCAGTGACGCAGTTTAGACTTCAGGAAGAGGACGTAGCTAAATTAAAGTTAGAGTTTGAGTTTCATATTTATTTTTCTTATATGTGTGTGGTTTCCATGAATTTGGGAAATTACAGTTATTTATTTAGATAATATGCTTTAATACACTGAATGCATAATTCTGTTTTCCAAATTTATTGAGATATGAGTAATTCTGGAGCATTTAAACGAAAGTTATTATTTTCAAATTGGAGTCGATAATTCTAGATGCGTTTTTCTTATAACAAGTCTTCTAAGCAAATTCATTTTCAAACGGATTTTGTAAAATTTGTGAGTAAAAATATGAAATATTACTGTTTAACTTATTGAAGCATTACATACATATTTTAATAATTAGAATTTTTCCTGCATTAGGATCGCCCTCTAAAAAGTTAGATTTTATGTTAAGAAAACACTTTCACGGTGATGAAATTGTATGTTCATAAAATTTTCTACCTTTTTGTGATGAACTTTGTAAGGTGAAGTAATGCCTAGAATAAATACTTGCAAAAAAGATTTGTGTACATTTATTACAATCGCAAACTACTCAAGATAACAACCAGAAAAAGATCCCGTATACTGAACAATTAAAAGCCAAAATAAAAATTTCCTCTGACGATTTTTCCAAAGCATTAAGTTGGAGGAAAGCTAGCAAAATTCAAGAACAAAAAATACCTGCAGTCGCCTTTTTCAAAATCTTGTGTAAAATCGAGTTTAGAATTCCAAGATTCTTTCGTATAAGTATTATTTAATCTGTTATATTTTATCATTCTACCCTTTACCTCGTAAATTCTTTACAGGGTATCATAATGTTTAATTTTGCTGTAATACTGAAATAAGAAATCTGGGATAGCCAATTTGTAACAATAACCTCGAATCATCATTTGCCCGAAGAACTGCGATGGAGAGTTTAGGAAACTAAAGGCTGTACAAAGTCAGACAGAAGTGGCCAGATGACTAAATGTGAGCTTTCTGTGGTTCATAGACTTTCGCTACACTTTCTGACCACAGATTCAGCATCCAGGAGGTTAGGCCAAGGATGGCCAACCGCTAAGACGAACGCCTGTGACCGATATTTGTTGTTATGTTCACGAAGGAATAGAACCTCAACTCAGATCCTTCCTTGCTGCAACCATTGGAGGATTGAGTGGGATCAACATGAACCGTGCGTAGAAAGCTTCACGAAGGTCTGTACTCGAGGCGAGCAGCTATTTGCTTGGCTCTCACGTCACGTCATAGAAGGAAACGTTGGAGGTAGTCACATCAACATGTCCACTGGACAGCTGATCAATGGAGGGCTGTTCACTTTATGAATGAGTCTAGTTTAGCCTCCAAAGCTATAGTAGGCGTTATTTGATATGGGAAGAACCTGGAACCAGTTATCATCCATCAAACATCCGTGAAAGAGATGGTGGGTGGTATCTCTTTGCACAGACCTTCATGTCTTTCCAAGTGGAACCATGAATGCTCAGACCTATAGAGATGACATCTTTGATGCTTATGTACGCCCTTATGCCGGCAAAATTGGTGATAATGCCTTGCGGCAGGACGACAACGATAGACCGCACAGTGCTCGCATCGTGGATGGTTATCTTCAGCAGAAAACAATTTCGCGCACGGAGTGGTCAGCTGGATCATCGGACTTGAATCCTATCCAGCATGTTTGGAATGCTTTAGGAAGGCGTAAAGCTGCTCTCAATCCTCCTCTTCAGATCCTTGCCACGCTTACAACTGCTTTACAACAGCAATGGCTCTCATTTCCTACGAAACTGGTAGACCGCGTAATTGACAGCATCGCACATCTCTGTATGTGTTGTATTTGAAAGAAAAAATTATTATGAGCTCAATGAAATATAGCGTTACTCTTGAAAGAGAAATAATTTTTAGAGACTTTTAATGATCAGTTTTTTGTGTGGTAATGTTATCTGCATTCCATGAATTTGTTTTGAGTTGTAGCTTTTGTTTGGTTTCAGATGTAAATATTGATAAATTTAAGTGAAAGATTTGGAATCTTCTTTTAGATTTTGACACATGCCTCAGTTCTGGGCAGGGAGATATTTTTGATTAGAAGTCTAATATATTTTTTTTTCCTTTTTTTTTTTTTTTTGATTTTTTTTTTTTTTTTTTCCTTTTTTTTTTTTTTTGGAACAGTATTTATTGCTTCTAGGGAAGATCATACTCCATATTGAAGGTAATTTTCTTATACTAAACTGACACATCCGATTTGCTCATTTTATATGTATGCTAACTTCTATAAAACCATAATTGTTTGGTTATTTCTTTTCATGTTATTTTATACCTTATTATGCTTTGCATACTATAAATCAGCTTCATTATTCATACATGTAAATTTTTGAGTAATCTTCATTTTTGTGATTTTTCCTTAATTAATGGTAATCCTTAATTAATATATAATTATATGTTAATTAAGGAATTATTTTCCTTAATTAATTATAATCCTTAATTAATATATATATGTATACTTTTAATGCGTATTATTTATTGAATTTTTGTATCATAATTCTACTTTGAATGTTTTTAATTGTTTTACTTTATTTGCTTCAACACACGCAAACACGTCGGGAAAAGGGGTAGAACTAGTGAGACTTTTGCTAGTTTTATTTTGTAAGGGAATTTGATTTCAATTAATTCCATTTGGAGTCTCAATGGTTCTGTCAGACGAAACGTGTTTGCATGATCTTAGCTGATCGACTTGGCTTGGGGCTTCAAACGCTTTACCCTTGATAAGCTTTGTTTGAAGCTTTAAGCAGAGGAGATTAACAATTGTATTTTTTGTATACATTTTTCACATTTTCTTTAATTTTGGATAGATTTATATTACCAAATTATTTCAATTTTGCTTTGTCACTCATATTACATCGTGGTTTCGGAAAATTGGGCTACTACAAATGATTTTTACGATTTCACTAGGTTTCAAATTTACTTTATATTTAGTTATATATGTATATTATTGATAGATAAAGTTAGATTTTATATTAACACAACTTTCCTAGTCCTATTGTTAAAACAATTTTCTAAATTTACAGTTCCATTCTCTTTAGCATAGTTCTGGCAAGCCTTTGAAAATTAAGAACTGCAGTGTTAGGGGATTATACTGTATAATGAGGAACTAAGTTATTTACAAGTGGTCTGCAGTCTAAAATTTGTATAAGGATAACGCAGAAGGGCTGTATAAAATAACTGAAAATCACTGTAAGCTTCCCTACTATAGCAACTAATCAGTTATCTCTTCACATAGTGCTATAACCCCCATGATGAATTTTCTTACATAGAAAGGTTTATATAACTCAAAATTACTTGAGAGTTCAGGGGCTCCATATAAATGGTGCTACGTATTATTCAAATTTGACAACAACCTTTCGACCCAACCTGTATAAATGAAGTGCGTCTGTGCCCATAATAATTATTGTTTTTCCGTTATCAAAAAATATTCAGAAGTTAATATATTCTACATTTACAATTAATCGAAACAAATAAACGAGATTTTTGGTGCTCTTATTGGTATTATCTTCACATATGCGTTTCCTGCTCTAAACTGTTCTTTTGAATTTACAAATAATTTACAATTCTGTACAGCAAAATACTGCTTATGTTCTTCAAGTACAGCGAATGAGGTAGTGTATTATTATTTTACACTATTCGGGTAGTTCTCAGAATAGCACGCTGTATTTGATGCTACTAATCATATGTTTAATTATCGGCAATAAGATAATCATACATGTTACTATTCGTAATTTTAAAATTGCGTTGAATTTTAATATTTTGAAATTACTTTCCATTTAGAAACAAAAATCAGAACTAAATTTTTTGCATCCCAAATAATTAGCTTGATTTTAGTGGTTAAAAAGTGATGTAAAACAAAGTATCATTAGTGACTGTTTTAATATTATAAAAATTACGGATTCTGAAACAAATGCATTTTCAGTTTAAAACGTATCAAATTTCTAGCTTGTTTTGTCTCTTGAAAAAACATGTACATCTACAGAAATTTTATGATATTAAATGCAGACGAGGCTCGCTGTGCTAAAATATCATATTTGATAGAACATTATATTAAATACAGTTATTCAGAGTACCTTAAAACCGAGCAAACAATTTTAAATGCATGTAAACATTTAGCATAAGTAATATGAAACCGAAAACGTTTATTAATTTAGAGATAGACTAGTCTGGTTCTGCATGCATTCATCATAAATTAACATCTGACATTCGTACATTATACAAAGGCGATGAGGTTCAAACTATGTTCGTCCTAGGATGCAACTCTATGAATTGCAAGTCACAGAATTTAAGTTCAGATTAATCTTAAACTTATTGTTAAAGATTATTTAAAACAGATTTCACTTTTCGGAATACTTTGTACAACTAATTTTATTAGTCAAATTTTTATATCACAAACTATCCCATAAAGCACTCTTCAAGCATTCTATTACGAACATGAACCACTATTAAACTATAAAAATCTTACCAGCTATGCTTTTACTTTTAGGGGAATACAAGCAATATTCAAGACAGTCTTTACGGAGGTTGTAAGTATTTGGTGTACATAAAGCGTATCCATGTTGCTGAAGGCATTGCTTTCGACGACATCTGCACTTCTTGCTTGAAGCTTTGGTCGATGGTCTCAAATTGTACAACGATGCGCTGGGAAGAAGTTTTTTGTGTAGTATACTTGAACAAGTGTTGGCACTCACTGCTTTTTCTAATGTACGAAGGTTCTTAACGCCGGTAATTTCCCGAACGGGCTTAATAGTACTTTGACAAGGGCATTTTGCTTCGGTTGAAAATTCTATATCCTGCTCAATACTAAATTCGTCTAAATATTTAATGACTTTTCCAAACCAGGCCATGGACCTTGATTCGGCCATTTACTTCAGGTAAAAGTAACTCTTTTATTGAGAGGAATAAATTGCATGAATCTGTGTGAAGAAGATTTTAAATGATAAATCCCATTTGCAAAATTATGATTATCCAAATCAGTTTTGGTACCTTTTTTAAGTTTATAAACATTTCAAATTTTCAAAAGAAGGCAGTATCTGTTTTCTCTGATGCATAAGTAATCTCTCGCGATATCACTACTGTTAAGTATTAACATATACGCATTTTATATAGTTTTCATTCTTGCATTTCAAACTGTACTGAAATGTTGGAAAATTTTAAAATGTTTGCTTGATATACTTTTTTGTTTTGCAAAGATGGCTAGGATTATGTTATTTATCTAACGTTTGAACCTGAAAAAAGCAATTTCGGGTACTGGTTCTGATTTTTAGTTCCTTGTACGAAATAATAGTAGTCGGATACCGATTTGAAAACTCAGCTATAAATCGGTATTCCTAGAACTCAAAACTTAAATAATGTACAAAGTATTGACACAACACTCTTTTTATTCTTTGTAATATTAATATAATTACAACGCTTATATTTTAAAACATCTAACTACGAATATGCAGACAATTCTCTCTTTTTTTTTTCAAAACATTAGAATACTCTCTCTAGTTGCCAGACTCAGAATTACAAAGTTACAAACGTTAAACACGAGAAGTTATACTTACAACAATGCGCCTGCATAAATTTAATACTCAGTTTTCTACATCCTCCCACCTTGAGCTGGGAGACTTCACAACTCAACCATTAACAATGGCGTTACAAATCAAGTCTTTCTGGTACTCTGATACCTCCTCCAGATCGAGCTGTTACAATTCGTGTAATGGGTTCTGCAGGGTCTGCTTCTCGTGCTTGGGATACTTCAGAATGAGACACTTTCTTACTTTGCATTTTAGTTTGTATATTCTTAGCCATTTCACCAGTAATCTCTAATGGAAAGAACTGTCGGTCTCATTATTTCTCCATGAGGTTCGAAATTTCACGAGTCTGGCGATTCCTTCTTTTCCAACAATAATTTCCGTTACTCGTCCTACAGGCCAGTAAATGAGTTTCCGATTACTCCCACAAATATCGTTGACCATTTCGGTAGCTTAGGTCTTTGAATTAGCGAACCCGGATATTCAGACTTGAATTTTTTTCCTAAGATCTTTATGAAGTGCGAGTTGATATTTTAGCTTTTGCGAATATTAAAACTTTTGTGACCTGGTGCATCACTGTCTGGTACTCCAATTTCTTTGATGTCTTGAAGACAAAATGATGGTGATAGAAGAACAAAATCTGGGTCTTTTTCCGAAATATTGAATTCTCGATAACTCGATCCCACTTCAAACTTTTTAACAAATTATCGGCTCCAACAAAATTGGTTCCATTGTCACAGTAAATAACTGTATATCTACCTCTTCTTGCCACAAACCTATGTAGGACCAATAAAAATGTATCAGTAGAAATATCTGACATCAGCTCGATATGCACAACCCGATAAACCGCACAAGTAAAGAGACAAACCCAAATCTTCTTTTGATCTTTCTAATATAATATACCGGCTAAATCTACTCCCACGATTTCAAAACTGCAGCATCTCGAATACGGTCTTTAGTGATGGAGTCCATGTCTGCATCCAAACTTTTACTAGAATGTCTCTTACATTCAACGCATTTTGAGATAATTGACCTCACAGTTTTTTTTCCATTTAAGATCCAGAAATGTGCCCTCAGAAGATTAAGTAATGAGTCCCCACATGTCCATGCCTTTTATGAAAAGAAAATATTAGTAGTTTTACAACCTGGTGTTGAGAAGGGAGAATTACAGGTCTTCCCTGTAATTCTCCCTTCTGAATAGAATGGCTGTCTTCCTGATAGACAATTTTTGTTCTTAATCTGAAGAGATCATCTTCATCTTTATAAATGTGTTCTCAATTTTTTTATCTTTTTCGTTTAAGAATGCTACTCTTTGAATGATCTTTATTACTCTTTTTCAGCTTCTGAAAATTCCTCTGCATCCAGACTTCCTTGTTTTCTCAATTCTTTCGATTTTCTACAGTTTTCCAAAGATCTTGAAATCCAGCCGATCATGCGTACGATTTTTTCATACTGGGAAAAGTAATGATAGTACCAATCAGTATCTATATTTTTTATCTGAGTAGTCAAGCAACTAGTTGAAGATAAAAAAACAGTTTTCTTCCATTCCTTAAAAACTTCATCTTCATTCACAACAAATTTTGAAGAAGGTCGTTTCTTAGTATATAAATATAACCAACAATCAGAGAGGAAACCTCCTTTTTTGACTGTATCATTTACTTCGCAGAACAGCCTCTGCTTGGACGATCAGCAGAGGTTAATGTTTAGAACACATGTTTCCATTTCTCTTTGAAAGTCAGAGTCCTGATTTCAGATATTCGATTTTGAACAAAGGTTCCTCACGCTTCTTCTCTTTTAATTGAATTAAGTACAGTAGCGGAGTTCGCCCAAAAGTAAACTTCTCCATGTGGAATCTCACACACAAATGTAGAAGCAAGGCGAGAAGCAATTGTGCCTGATAGTAACCCTAATCTAGGGATAGTTGTTTTCTTCTTTCCAGTTAGGAAAACTGAATTTAGCACCTAACAACTGTACTTTAACACATTCATAGTTTCAACTCGAAAAAAGGCTATTGTTGCATAGGCATACATGCTTGCGTCGCGGAAGAAATGTAAAGAATATTTTTCATTGTCATCACCAGTTTTCAAATAGCGAGGAATGTGTACCTTTTATAAATAAAAAATATTTCTCATCCACTTCAGAAATTCCACAACTTCTTCCTCCCAATTCAACTTCCTTTCCCAAGTTCTCTGCAGTAATAGTTTCGGGAACAATGCAACAGGGCACGTCACACCAATGGGATCGAAGATTCGATGAGCAGCAGAAAGCATAATTTTCTTCGTAACTTTTTCTACACAAAACTCTCTCAAATTAGTCACACTGATATCTAACGTATCTGCATCTTTATCCCACTGCATCCCCAACACCTCTGTAACGGGAGTGATTTCATCGGTTAAATTTGTACATTCTCAACCTCTTAAGTCAAATTTTCGTTCAGCCATGACATTGGTTACAGCTTTAATGAAAAACTTTAATTCCTGTTCGTTTGGCACGCTTGTTACACAGTTATCCACATAGAAATTTTTCATCAATGATTGTAATACATTCTCTGGATATTCTATATCTTTACAGTCTAAAACACTTCGCATGTGATGTAGAATCACAATTCCAAGCAAGAAAGGGCTACACGATACAACGTAATATGTCAAACGATAAAATCAACGTAATATGTCAAATAATAATAATAATAACATAGTGAAAGATAGAATATTTAATAAATGTCCTATTTATCATATTAAACATACATTAAGAGACATTTCAGCCTTCCAGTCTCCTAAAACTCTTTCAGTCGTATACACTTCTAGTAACAACACACGTCGTCTGTTGCCAATGGAGAATACGAAACTATTTAACAATTCGAAATTAAATTTTAAAAAGAAAATATTTAAACTTTATTGTGTTGCAACTGCAGAACTCATGTTTCAAGCCACTGAAATTGTCTTGTTTACTTCGTTTCTCCTTTAGAAAATCTGCATTTTAAAACAATTTTTAGTAAAGATTATTTTATAATAGAGTATGCAAATTTTGGCTGGTAGAAAATAATTACGTGTATTCTGTTTCCCTTCTTATAGTGATAACACTGCAAATGGTTCAGAGTACAAGTAAAAAAAATTTAATTATTGTGAATCACTACAAATATTATCTATTATTGTATAATCGTTCATTTTTTATTGGAAATTTTGCGAATTCGTGTGTATTTTGTAAAGTAAAATCTCAGAATATGCTGTATAAATAAAACAACTAAGACAGAACGTAGTAACGTCATAAATGAGTGGGTTTAATCATGTCATATCACAATGTAATCAATTTTTTTATACTACGTGGAATTTATTATTTTATACTGCAAAGAACAGTAATCAGTTGTTTATTATTTTAAATTAGCATTAAACTCTTTATTTTAAAATTACATTTCTAATAATTAAGCTTTGTTTTTACTGAATATATGCCTAATAAATTGTTTATTTTAAATTAACGCGATAGAATAATTCATTTCTGCCATTTATTAACACGGTAAATAGCCAAGCAGTCACATATACTTGTATTTCATACACTTCAATATTTAAAAAAACTCTTGAGCTTTCTTTCGTATTAATAAAAAAAGAGGAGCTATTTTTTAAATTTAAATTCATGTCATATAACATTCTAAGAGCAGCGTTTCCACAAATGACTTTATTGCTACACACAACGTCACAGTCCCTTATTTACTAATAAATAGACAATCTTCATTATTGTATAAAAATTTTAAGCTTTAGCATTAACGAAAAAAACATTTTAACTGCAAATGGTCATCATACACATATGTCATTTCGCTGCTTCTGCAATTCCTAAAGGATGTCATATTCATACGTCAGTAATTGAAAAAAAATCTAATTTCATACAGTAAGAAAATAAGATAAGACAATAAAAACTACAAATTAGGAATAATAGGCAAAATGTTTCAAGTAGAACATATAATAGCAAGTGTAATTACAGTAGCAATCATCATCTATTAAAATAATAAGTTACTTATCCGGTGCAAGTTTGCAGTTTTCTTTCTCTTTTTAAAACGATCGTCAAACTATCGATATTTATCAAAAATCGGAAAACATTATTAACAAAAAAAAAGCAATAAAAACAACACAAATTAAAAATACGCAAACATCACACATAGTATGCGACACATTACCGTTTTTCTCCTCATGTAAGCAACGATCCGTTTTAACTAAAATATCAGACAATCGCACAAACTTGGCATTGCGCAAAGCTTCTGTACTTCCTTATAGCGGCCCGCAAAATGTAATCACTAATCAACCGAGATGAAACATATAGCGAGGTAAAAAAACAAGTAGCGAGACATCTCGGTTGGTTAGTTATTCAGTGCTGAGGACCGCTATAATAAGGAAGTGCACACACATTAAACATTATATATGTTATATGATATACTACTGTTTTTATTCGTTTATACACAGCGATCTGTTTTCACTTAAGCCACCACTACACTGTTGCCTATGACTGTGCTGCATGAGACTTATAATTTACCTTGCTGCAGCAATGCAATCTTTAATATATAGTTTCTTCTTCCTGGACATTACAGCCTAAAACAAGCCAAAAATGTTACAATTCGAAAGGCTGAAAACAAATTATAGGGGAAAAAATTTTCAGATGGTATAGCGGAAAGGTAAATAAAAATGAAATAATTTTCATACGCATTCTTCGTAGATTTTCTGCTCTTTTCAGGTTAGCATTGCTTCGATAAGAATGTCCTATACTATGTACCTCAGCCACGAAGCCGTATATTTTTATATTATCCCTTGAATATTTTATTATTTTTAAATAATAATCATACAACTACATTTTTAGGTTATGAAAAGAGAAAACATAATCATTGTTGCTAACAACATAATTATCTACGCTTTTTTCCTTCAGGCTAATAAAAGATAATTTTTTTCTTGAAAACAATATAATTAAGTTAGGTAATTTCCGAATTCAGGAAATAGAGGCGAATAAATGAGAAACTTAACCAATTAAATGCAAAATAGTGTTTATAAATTTTTTGAACGAAAACTACTTTTTGGTTCGAAGTTGTAACACATTTGAGCGAATGTATGGAGGTAATTTAGCTGTTATTCTCAAAGAGTATAAGGATGAAAACTCGAATTTTATTTTCGTAAAGGAATGTTTTGAAAATGAAATCGTTTCTCGTAGTGTTTCTACACAGTCCAGTCACATTAATGTGACCATCTGTCAAAAGCCAGAATAACCACCTTTCGCAGAGCGGACTGCTGCGAGACGTGCAGGAAGAGAGTCACATAGGTCCCTGAAGGTGTTCTCTGGGATGTTGAGCCATGCCGACTCTAATGCAGTGGCCAGCTGCGCTAGATTACGCGGTTGAGGATCCATGGCGCGAACAACTCGATCGAGATGGTCCCACAGATGCTCGATTGGGTTTAAGTCAGGTGAGTTTGCTGGCCAGGGGAGGACGGTAAACTCATCCTGGTGCTCTTCGAACCACGCACGTACACTGGCAGCTGTATGGCACCTCGCATTGTCCTGCTGGAAGATGCCATCATCCTGAGGAAAAACAATGCGCATGTAGGGGTGAACATGGTCCGCAAGGACAGATGCGTACTTGTATTGATCCATTGTGCCTTCCACAATGATCAGTGAACCTAGAGAATGCCAGGAAAACATTCCCCAGACCATAATGCTCCCGCCTCCAGCTTGGACCGTTCCGGCAATGGTTGCAGGGTGGTTCCTTTCAGAGGTTTCACGCCTTATACGCCAACGTCCATCTGTCCGATGGAGCATAAAACGCGATTCATCCGAAAACGCAACCTGTCGCCACTCAGTGGACGTCCAGCTGCTGTACTGGCGTGCAAATTCTAGCCTTCGCCGTCGATGAACAGCAGTCAGCATAGGTGCACGAACCAGGCGTCTGCTTCGGAGGCCCAGACGCAGCAATGTTCGCTGAATAGTACTTTGGGAGACACTTTTGGTAGCCCCTTGGTTCATTTTGGTGGTCAGTTGCTCAACGGTAGCCCGTCTATCTGCCCGAACGCATCTCCGCAACCGTCGTTCGCCTCTGTCATCTATGGCCCGTGGTGCACCACATTTGCCACGTCGCTGATTTTGGACAGTCCCATTTTGCCATGCACGGTACACTTTTACCACGGCGGCACGCGAACAGTTCACAAACTCAGCCGTTTCGGAAATGCTTCCACCCTTGGCCCGAAAGCCAATGATCATGCCCTTTTGGAAGTCGGATAAATCGCTTCGTTTCTGCATTACGCCAACGATTGAAATGTTTTCCGAAGCCCTCACACACCCTTTATATACGCTCAACTGCACTGTGCTGCCACCTGCCTTCTGTGATTGGTTATTTAACTCTGACATGGAAAGTACGTGGTGGTCACATTAATGTGACTGGACTGTGTAAATGACTCATTTCTGAAATCTGTCCAAAAATTATGAAACTAGTTTAGAATTTAGAAGCGTCAACCTGTGCTTTCGTTCGTATTTGTGAAGTTAGTTAGATGACGGTCCTCTTCAGCACTGAAGTGATAATGACTTTTTGGATAACATAGGGCATTTTTTGACAAAGAATAAAAGTAAATTTGATTAAAGCATAAAATAATGTTACGGCAGCAGCAGAAAAACATTTAAATAAATTCATGCTATATCCAACGCAATAATGAATCCTGTAAACATATTTTAAAATTATTTTGTGTCTTTGTATTTACCAGCACTCTACATCAGCTTTGAAGCCAAATTTAGTATTGAAAATTTCTCTACAATACCATTTTTTAAAAACTTTCCATACGATTTTCATAAACTGCGTCCTAGAGCAGTAGATCAAGATACTTAAGTTGATGTCATACAAATTCTTAAAATATTTCTCAGAAAACTTTTCAAAAGAAGCTATTCAAAGCCTTCATAGCCCCGTGGTTGCGCGTGGATGAGGCATTTTAGCATTTGTGATATCTTAGTTACTGATAGAAGACAAAAACTCGGGCAAGAGAACATGAGATTAAAACGATGTTAGCTTTCAATTAATTTTTTTTCGTACTGCTATCTTAGTTCATTTGATTACAGAAGGTTCGGAAAACAATGATTTGCGTTTCCTGTTTTTCTCTGAGTATATGCAAAATATTTATTTTTTACTTTTTATTTTTTATTTAATGCGAAATTTACTTATCCCTGAATATAATATTCGAGCAAAACTTCAGTTCCTTCTTCAGTGAAATTAATATTTTTAAATCCTCCAGCAGAATTTGTTAGGAATTAAGATATACGTTAGCCTAGAATTGTCCTGTCAATATTAGATGCAATTGGTTTAAATTCGAAGCAAAAAAAAAAAAAAGGTAATAATAAGATAAAGGGAAACCAAGGAAATGACTTCCGAAGTCACGTATTTGTCTCCCAAATGAGTCACGTTTATTTCCATAAGTATACTTATTCAATATTTTGACAGGCGAATTCTAGGTTAATGTGTATCTTAATTTCGCATTATTGTCAAGCTGGTGACAAGCTAGTCCCTCGGCTTCGATTCACTAGAGGATTTTTCTTTTTCCTTTTTATTCTATACCGCTGAATTTTTCTTTCAGCATGCTCCTTAAAAGTACTCTTAGCAAACATCCCTTGTAATAATAATAAATGTCCCTCGCATGAGTTAATATAATCCTTGTCACCCCCCAAACTGAGGCCACAAATTCCCTTAATTGGCGCTGATTCAAAAATAATTGTTGATTAGACGAAAATACGAGCTTTAGAAAAAGAGCCATTATTTTTCATGTCATGAGCGATTCAAGGTTTTATGTATGATTTTATGATGATCTCCTGGATTAAACATTCCACCTTGCCCTGACCCCTAGGGGGTAGTGTGGGGGATCAAGTTTAATTAGGCCGCACGTATCGTGACAAGGTAATGAGGATTTTCGGGTCTGTAAATTTCGGAAGAAAAATCTGTCAAATATTGTATTGCCTGTCAAATATTGTATTGCCGAATATTGCCGAACTCCAGACACGACCAAAACGCGTTTTAGAATGTTTGATATGCTGTGGTAAACTAAAATTAAGTTGTCTTTTAATTACTTGATGCTGAACAGCAGCATAGGATTTTGAATCAGTGTTTTATGTTGAATGGTATCTCAAAACATGTATTTATCTTGATATAGACGTGAGCCATGCGTAAGAAAAATTCTTAGTTCTAGAAAATTCAGTTATGTTGTTGTTGCTTATGCTCATTTGTCTGACGTAAAGTCAGCCCAAGCCCACGAAATTCCTCGTGGCAAGGAGCGCAAGATTACGCCTGTCGTTGGCAACAGCCTTCAGCACCTAGTAGGTGACAATGCGGTTTGGCTCAGTTCCGACCCCAATTTTGATATAGAGCAACCCGGGGGGATGACGAGTCCGAAGGTCTCCTAACCCTCTCCTCTTCCACCAAACCATACGAGAGAAAAAATTCAATTATTTATATTTGTTTCGCCGTAAACTAGTTTTTCAGTGTTTTTCGATCCCAATCAACAAAGTTAAAATGTTTTAGTTCTTCTATTAATCTGCCTTCTTGTCAACCGATAAAGCTGTAAACCGATAAAGCCGTCTTGAGTATTCCCTGCATGGGGAATGCAGAAGAAAAGAAGGAGACCTGAGACCATTGTTTCATGTAGTATATACTCGTGTGCTAAACTTAAGCAATAGATTCTTTTTTCAACATATAACCTGCGCCATCTTTAACGTTGTATAGCATTGACAGCAGCCCATCTGTGGAACCGTTCACGGTGGTGTAGACGTGTAGTGAACACAAAGACTGGATACCTCACCAACAGGGTCATGTACTCTTTACTGATGGCAGTCGTTTCAATCTGACAAACAGTTCTCCTAGCCAGTTTATATTCATATCAGTTGGAGCCAAGAATCCTAGAAAGAGGTAGGGACACACTTCCATGCCACTAATGTGAGAAAAGAGACTGTTGGGGTGGTCTTCGCGTGCTTGTATGGGTAGACATCTTGATAAACGGACGAACGAAGCTCAGCATGACAGATGTTCACTTACCAAAGAACGTTACTGGTCTTTTTCGGGGTGCCAGAATGGCAAAGCACAGCCTCTTAGGACTTATGGTGTTGGGAAGCTCCTAAAAAGTGAAGATATCAATAGAATGGATTGGTCAGTGTGCTCTTACGATTTAAATCCTACTGAATATGTATGGAATGTTTTAGGAAGATCCCTGGCCGCACGATTTTGCCTTCCGAAAGACACCAGCCAACAGAAACAGATGCTCCTTGAAAAATGAAAATTCTTACTCCAAGAACTGTCAGATAATCTGGTGTTGAATATCGACAGACGATGCAATGCAACCATTGCAGTTAGAGAAGCTTATATCCCTTACTAAGACTCTTTGGTTTGTTGTGCTCTTTCCTGGACAGACAATTTTTTGTATCAACATCAACGCCATTCTTTCAATAAAGCCTTTTCTATTCGTTTGATATTGTATTTGTCCTATTCATTTTTTTCGGCTACTATACTTTACTCATCCTTTAAATACTACGTTGTGCCTCTGTCGTATGAATTTCATGTATGCCAGTTGATTGTTTGCGGAATTACGGCCAAAGCAGGAAAAACTGCTTAAGTTTTGAACACAAATAGCCTTATGAGATAAAGATGTAACTCAAGAATAAGAAAAGGACAAAACTACACATAAAAGTAGAATCCAGAATCTAAACCTGACAGAAGAGCATTTCATGCAAAGTGAATCCGTATACACTTCAGCAGTAAGAAGATGCAAAAAAAATGTACATATACAAAAAAAATTATACAAGCTAATTCTATTTCGACACAGCAGTAAAAGGTGTAGTGGCGAAATTATGGTATAAGTGGCTTTATTTCGTATTTGAGAACACTTCGTGTTTAAAAAGAGAAAGACTTGAATTTTTTTTTTTTTTTTTGCAAAAATCCTCGTCGCATTTACGTAGATATTTGGGAATAGATTCCAGTCTTTAAGACTTTAAGATTTCTGTGGAGAAGACTATTCTTGATGTAGATATGAGCGTTCGTGATTATTCTAAGAACATATTTTGAATTGTTTGGAACTCATGAACATTTGTAACAGTAGTCGTAGTCTACGTTGGAGAGTTTAGTACATAATAGGTCTGATAACAGCCAGATAAATACAACATTTGAGATTTAGAGTCAAAATATAACATTTACCTAGAACAGAAGAAAAAGCTGATGAATGAGGAAATCTGCCTTTTAAATGATGTCTTTAAGAAGCACAGTCCACATAAGTCTCTGATTGACAACTACTCTCTAGTAGAATATCAACATAACTCTAGGAACAACGTCATTGAATATATATATAAATGAGATCAAAATCGTATTCTTTTGTATTAAAGTAACTGTGATTTACTTTCATTGATGCAAATCCTCCCTGAGCCATCCTTCCATCTTAACTATCTTACCTTGAAGTTTCTTACTGTATGGTCTAGTCTGAATGACCTGACTTCTATAGCGGTATTATTAGCTGAATTTGCTACTAATAATTAATTAAATTTTGCTTCTGGTTTTAGTGAAGTCAGCAACATAATAGGTACAGTATGGCTCCAGAATTGAACTCTGAGGTACGCCAGCATTAATGCTGCAATAGCACAATGCAATGGCAGGAAGCACTGCCATATTCAATTATGATGCCATCTGTTTGAAAATATTAAAATGCTTTATCCGTCTTTTCCGTAGATATAGTCATAACAATAGATCGCATATTGTGCTATAAAGCCTGTTTCCAACTGGAAACTTGACAACAGCAAATGGAATGGCAAAAACATAGTGACAAGTTTTCGTAGTCAATACTTTTGTATTTAGAATGCACATTATTGTTCCAAACCTGAGCATCAATGATACCTGAATGGTTTTCTTTTAAAAGCGTGTCATTTACAAATAGTTTCCTTTCTTGCACTGATGAAATATATACTGTCATAATCTGAAGAATAAACTATCTTTACTATTTCGCTGTTTTCTCAAAGGTTATATTACTGAACATTCTGTGGTCTGGTTGGAAAACAATAGTCCTCACAGATTATTTTTTTCATAAATGAAAACATATTGATTCCTGCGATATATTTATTTATATAGCGCACGAAACTAATTCAATGCGGAAAATATACCAGTTTTAAAGCTAATTTTAGTTAAGTCTCACTTAAAATCAAAAATTACATAAAATGTTTTCTTTGCGCTCTCTAAACATTTAACCAAAAGATTGAACTGCGAGCTTGCTACAGTTGACTATAATGTTTATTTTCTAAAATTTCGTAAAACCTGATATAAAGTTCACATGTCTTGTTTTAAAAAAATTGGCATTAAATTAGTCTATTTCAATGAAGTAGGTAAAATACCTAGTATTATCACTGAGGTTTTATACATAAATAATTATACATAAGTAATGCACCATTAAGGTGCAAAATATTTATCCGTAAATTTTTATTTCGTTACGCGAAATGAAACTCTTACAAACTCATATAACCATAAATATGCAAATAATATGGATATCATAAAAATGATAGTAAAGAACTGGTATGTCCTCAAACTTTTTTAGTAGTCCAAAAATAATGTATATAAGCCAAATATTTTTGGGAGAATAGGAGAAAATGTATTTCAATCATTAATAAGCGCATATATACAGCAAAACATTCATGCAATTATTTTCTATCTATTAATCCTTAGTTATCTGTGATGATAATTTGGAAGCTAATTTGGTGATTTTTAACACCTTGAAAAGGGTTTTACTTGACGCTTTTGTCCATTACAAATAAAGATAAGAAGTTATTACTAATAGACGAAGTTGCTAATCTTAAATTTATCATTTGAAAAATGTTCTTCTAGCTGTGCTTCTTAATATCGTTTTGAAAAAAGTGTTATTTTATATCATGACGTTATAAGTTAAATGAAATAAATTTCTAATATTCTATGTTGATAGAATATTTCTAATTCTAGTTCTTTCATACGCTGTTGTTCTCCTCAGAATTAAAGTCAAATGACAATGATGAAGTTCTGTATTAGCTTATTAGATCACAATCTCTTATATTTTTCTTTCTTTGAAATGTTGTATTTTAATCTCAAGTTCCAGCTTTAAGTTTTTAACATCTAAAAAAAATGCTGTTGTTTACTATAAAAAGTTCCGTTATTCAGCAAAATAGAAATTGTTGTCACTTCATTTGCGGTAAATATTTAAGAAATATATTTGCGATAAACCTCATGAGATATCGTTTAAAGGGTAAAAATGCATATCTGTATCGTGCGTGATAATTAAAACCTTTCTTTGCTAAATAAAGGCAAAAGCCTTCAAGTGGCATCAGTTTCTAATGAAATAGCATCATAGCAAGATTTATTTCTTTTACTTGCTACTTTAGAACTGCTTTGAACAGCGCATTTTAAATACATGATTTTCATGAAAAGTCTCTTAAATTGTTAGGCATCTAGTAGACCTATTACAAAAGTATTGAGCTAAAGTCTGAATACCGAGATCATATGGCACTGTTTTTATTGTTTAAAATCGCTTATAGATTTATTTATTTAATTTTTGAAGTTTTTTAATAATAAATTCGGTTTTAAAATCGAAGTGCAAGACTGTATTCAGAAGTTTCCAGAATGCAGTTTCCCTCAACTCGCATATAATAGATTGCTTCCAGTTTACATCTAAATTTACTTTCTAGTAAAATAAAATCCGCTGATATGTTCATGTCTGGAAATTGATGGACAGAAAACGGAAAGAACCGGAAAGTAGCATAAATCATCTATTTCCTTTGGCAAATGCTGGTACTGTTCACGGCTTAGGAAAATTAATTTATCGCCTACGTGCCTTCCCGCAAAGTGAATTCTAGGAGTGCTGCCATTCGGCAAAGCCTAAAGTTTTTAATTTGTCTTGCACATTTCATTGATATTCTATTGATAAACAGACTAAGTGATGTAAAAGCAATAAATGCTCTTCTTAATAATTTAAATTATTATTTCACTCTGTTTATAATGTATCTAATTCGTATAAATTAAAATGCATTTAATTTACAGTATGGCCATTTGACAATTTTTACGTATATTTGTAGCTTCGTTTTAATGAATAAAAGACGTTTTTAAAGCTTTTTGTTGCGCAAGTAGTGCAGAATTATTTAAACAAAACTGTATGATATGATACGGATTAAAAATTTGTAATAATTTTAAAATAATTGACAAAAATTGAATGATACTATGAGTTTAAAATCTTTTTTTAATATTTTTAAATTTAAAAAAATCAAAAGAAAAATCTGAAAGGTTTCAGATTTTAATTACGTCCAAAGGGGCGTTTATTTAACATTCTGTGTGTTACCTTTATTTGTTAAATACCATGTTCTTCGCACTTAAACCATAAAATTCAGTTCAACAGCAATATCGCAAAATAATTTTAAATTGAGCATATCTTTAGAAATTTCGGTACACGCTCTCACGCGCTGGAGATAAAAATGTTTTTCTGTACAACGTTGGTATTGCTGGCTTTGAAATTTCGTCGTTAAACTTTTAGAGAATATTGTTACGAATTTCACATTTATTTGGCTATTTATTTAGAACTGTAATTAAAATTCCTTTTTATTTTCCCGTGCAACGCACGCAGACGATTTTTGAACAGACGATTTTTGAAAAAAAAAAATAACCAACAAAGAAACATAAGCACTAAATTGAAAAGTGATACGCCGTTTCTTGTGAAACAACGCAAAACGCCCAAACGAAAGTAATAGTCCTTCGGGACTAAATCCCTTTGGACTAAAAATGTTTAACGGTAAACTTTTTTTTCCGATAACCGTAATGTGAAAATTTCAGATTGCAAGCCCACCAATCCAATTAAAAAGAGAAGTAATATGTTACTATCGACTTAAAAACGCTTCGAGGATAAAAAAAAGTTTTGTAAAACTCACTCAAGATGCTTTTAACGAAAGCGCCTAGAAATGAAAATTAAAAAATTCGAACGCTTCACCTGTCTCTAAGAGAAAGGTTAAATATTCACCTGGCAATCTGCGGAAATCGTCTGCTGACTGACTAGACAGAAGCATATATAGACAGTATTGCAGCTGCGTAATCGTCTCGAAATTTCTAGTGTTTTTATGCAGATACTTTACAAAAATATCTCAAAACCAATTTTCTATGAAAATTAATAAGTTTGTTTACTTCCTAAAGAGACAAAATTAATTTTTTACAGCTGGCATGAAATTTCTTAGAGAAATTCTTTCGAGTCTAGAAGTGCTTCTCAAATTTCTCACATGCAGTTCAGAACCTGATCAAATTTTGAAAATAAATTAATTCGAGAATTTCAAATTCTAAGTTATATCAAATTACTACTTTAAAATTTTCATACCATCAATTTTCCTTTTATAAGCTGTCATTTGTTCAATCATGATGTTTCACTGTGAATGGAATTTTTTCATCTATTTTTGAGCTAATCCTGATAAACTATCCACTTGAAATTTTGTACGCACTTTTTGTTGATGACAATGTGACTAGGTGAAGTGTTTTTCCCTCCTAAAATTCGATTTAGAATTTTTTATTTAATGTTTAAATGATTTTGCACATATTTTAGTTTAACTAGTGAATCAAGCATACTAGGATTTTAATGGATACAGCAATCAATACACCATCGAATACAGCGAAAAATAATTTTATCAATAAAACTTGCATGAAAATTGTAACTCAATTTCTGAATTTTTGGAGATTTTTTGGTCTATTTCATGATTATAATTTTAAAATTTCAACATCTAAAATTGTATCGGACATAAAGCTTTGATATCGTCACAGATTATTAAACAAACTTTTCGCCTTTTTTTAAAACAAGATAGATAGATATTAATTAAGATAGTTTCTGCAGTTCTTTAATTGATGCAATCTGAAGCAGACGGGTGGGAAAAAAAAGAGTTTCTTACGGAAAAATTGCTTTTGAATTTGCCATCTTGTAGCACTTAATGACGAATTAACAATATTCCTTTTTTACTTCCTTATACG
Source organism: Stegodyphus mimosarum (assembly GCA_000611955.2). Classification (NCBI taxonomy): domain Eukaryota; kingdom Metazoa; phylum Arthropoda; class Arachnida; order Araneae; family Eresidae; genus Stegodyphus; species Stegodyphus mimosarum. The sequence goes on along the minus strand of KK121339.1, from coordinate 66,355 downwards.
AAGTAAAGGAAATGTTGTAATCACGAAAAATTTAGGGTATCATATTTCAACGAAAATATCCATTTTGACCCCAACCGAAGAGATTTTTCGTAGCGTCTGTACATACGTACGTACGTACGTATCTCGCATAACTCAAAAAGAGTAATCTCAGAACGTTGAAATTTTGTATATAGAACTGTTATAACATGTAGTTGTACACCTTCCTTTTTGGTTAGAATCGGCAGCACCAAAAGTATATTAAAATATATATATTACAGACAGAAGAATATATATATATATATTTCTCAATAGAAAAAAGAATATATATATATATATATGTATATATAACACAATAGACAGAAGAACATAACATATATATACCCACTCTGTTGTTCGGCTTCGTGAGCTCAGTTTTTTTTATTCTTATATCTTGGTAAATTGCGTTTTTTTTTGCTTTAAAAATGATTGAATTATGTTGTTCTTATCTTCCGGCTAAGGTTTTATGCCTTTAGTTAATATGCATGTAATAGTTGTAGAATTATCAATAATTTCAAAGTTGTTTAAGCGCGACTGAGCTTAATTTTCTTAGCACAGCAGTCATATTTGTTTACATTTGAAACAGCAGAACTGTGAAAATCATTCTTCACCTTCAGTGTCTTTTCGCCGAGTAGGACAAAAAGGGAACTTCTAGTTTTGTGCACAAAAAAATCTGCCTTTTTATCTGCTGGCCGAATTGCTTGTTTTTATGCAGGAGCTCTAATTTTAATTGAAAAAATTGTTTTTTTAATTGTTTTAACTGTTATTGGTGTTTTATGTTTTTCTATATATTTAAATTTTTAAGAGAAGATATTTTGAGATTTTATGTATTTTTGCCTTGCCACGAAGTGAGAACTGAATTAATTGAATGAGAAATATACCTCTAATGAAATTCGAGGAAGTAAGTGTTTCGTATTAGCAGCAAATATTGTCGCCGGTCTGTCTCGGATGGAGGAGAATGTTTACGAGTAGCGCGTGCGTATTAGGTAAGCAGAGCTGAATCATTTGTGAAAAACTGTTTCTTTTTATTTGTCTAATTTCTTTTACATAGTCTTAGATTTATTATAGTATTTGAATAAAACATGTGGCAACGATTAGATAATTCTTCAGAGGATATAATTTTTGTGTATTCTGAGTTGTAAAATGAATGAGATGTAAAGCTGTTTAAGTGCTCCTAGCGCCAGAATGTGGCTATGGTAAATAAATATAGCGAGTTTTAAAGAATGCATTTATTCTATTCTGGTTTATGTGCTGTCGACGAAGTAGATTTAATTCAATTCAATAAGTTTAAATGAAATGCAGAAAAAAGTGCGTATAATTTAACATTTCGTACAAGGAAGTCACGTGGCGTACACATAAGAATTTTTTTTATTCTTATATGTTGGTAAATTGCTCATTTTTTGCTTTAAAAATGATTGAATTATGTTATTCTTATCTTCCGGTTAAGATTTTTATGCCTTTTATGTTAATCTAAATGCAATAGTTATAGAATTATCAACAATTTAAAAGTTGTTTAAGTGCGGCTAAGCTTAATTTTTTTTACCATAGCAGTCATGTTTGTTTACATTTGAAAGTTAGCAAAATAGTGAATTAAGTCTTTCTGGACCTTCAATGTCTTTTAGCCGAGTGGGACCAAAAGGAAACTTTTAGCTTTGTGCACCGAAAAATCTGCTTTCTTGCCTATTGGCTGAATTGCTTGTTTTTGAGTAGAAATCGTAATTTTAATTGTAAAAATTGTTTTTTTAATTGTTTTAATTCTATCTGGTGTTTTATGTTTTTTATATCTTTCAATTTTTAACGAAGGTATGTTATGTATTTCTGCCTTGTCACGAAATGAGAATCTGAATTAATTGAATGGGAAATCTATCTCTATCGAAATTCGAGGAAATAAGTTTAAATGAAATGCAGCAAAAAATGCCTATAATTTAATATTCCGTACAAGGAAGTCATGTGGTGTCTGCATAGATTTTCCATTTTAGCATCAAGTAAAATGCTTGTTGTAACACTGTTATTACATCCAGTTTCCGAAACCGAATATTCGAAGCGGTTTTTACATTTTTAAATGACGTTCAGTAATTTTTCTTTATTTCATAGTTTTCTTATAACTTACAGTTTGTGTTTTAATAATGACTAGAAATTTCCTTATTGATAATGTGTGACTGTATAGTTTAATGAGAATAACTGATTAAAAATTCTATTTACAGAATTCTTCTACATTTTTATATCATGAATAATAAAAGCGTGGGCCGCCTAAATAACGAAATCTGTTGATTTAATTGCATTGTTAAATGCATAAATAAGCCATTATATATTTTAATATATCATGGATGCTCCACGTTTTCATCACTCGCGCTGTAAAACTGTAGATGAATTCTGTAAACATAATTATTAGCCCAAATGCCATTAGCCAATAAGGGCTATTAGTCTCAAACCGGCATTTTGCGTTGAATCCCTATAAAAGTCTGAATCACTTTTCAAATTATTGCCACCAAATATTGTCGCCCTGTATTATTTTTAAAGAAATTAATAAATATTCTTCATGAAAGTTTGTATGTTTCTTGCATTGTGAAAAAAGAACGGCACCTAGAGGCATCAAATTTGGAGTAACGTAGCCGTCCACCCGAGTATGAGCACCTAGAAGCCCGCATTTCGAATTTTTTATTGTAAAAAATCTCAATGATTTCAAAGCGAGCAGTGGCAACACTGTAGGAAATAAAACATTTTTTTCTCCAGCGTGCAAGACTTCTATCGCAAATTCTAAAGCTTTGCTTTTTTTAAATACATTTAGCCCAAAGGGGCGTTAGCCCAAATGCTCTCGAAACGTACATGCGTCTGTAATTGAAAAAAACGCCCGTTTGGGCGTAACATAAAATCTAAAAACTTTCAGATTTTGTTTAAACTAGTATTATTATCTTTCTCATTAAACTATAACAAAAATTATTTTTCTCTTTTAAATGCATTAGTTATTATGTCCATTTTCAATGAAAGCTTATTCTATAAAATGTTATTTTAATTATCTTTTATTTATTTGTTAACCACAGAGACAATTTAATGAATAGAATGAATTCTCCGCAAATTAAAGTATAAAAATGTGTACGAAAAGAAAGATACAACTGTAATTTAAAATAGACGCTACAAACGATTGAAAATAAATATAATACAATAAAATTTAATTGTTTTTCGTTATATATAGAAAAAGAAAGCAGGCTAAATTCTTTTTTGAAGAATATAGTTTTATACTGTGAAGTAAAAGTTCACACCCTTTTTTACTTCCTTGTACGAAGTAAAAAGGAACTATTGCAATAGCGAAAAATTTCGGGTATCATATTTCAACGAAAATATCCATTTTTACCGCTATCGAATGCAATTGAATGTAATTTAACGATGTTTTTGCGTGACATCCGTACGTAAGGACTCTTTCTACCCCAAAAATTATAAAACTGATTTAAAATGGATTCTGAAGAGAATTTTTCGTGACGTCTGCGCGTACGTGCCTACGTACATATGTATGTTTGTATTTCGTATAACTCAAAAACGAGAAGCCTCAGAACGTTGAAATTTTGCATATAGGACTGCTATAACATATGCACCTCCTATTTTGGTTGCAATCGACCGCACCAAAAGTATATATATATAGACTGTTATTCCGCTTCTCAGTTTCTTTATTCTTATATGTTTGTAAATGGCGCATTTTTTTGCTTTAAAAATGATTGAATTATGTTGTTCTTATCTTCCGGTTAAGGTTTTTATGTCTTTAGTTAACCTGCATATTATATTATAGAATTATCAATAATTTAAAAAATTTTTAAGTGCGGCTAATCCTAATTTGTTTAGCCACAGCGGCCATATTTGTTTATTTAAAACTTAGAAGAATAGTGGATTTGTTGCCAATCTAGAGAAATTCATTGTCTTTTTGTCGAGTGAGACCAAAAGTAAACTTTCCGTTTTGTTCATCGAAAAATCTGCTGAATTGCTTGTTTTTGCGTAGAAACTGTAATTTTAATTGTCATTTTTTTAAAAATTCTTTTAACTGTATTTGGGTTTTATGTTTTTCTATAACTTTGAATTTTTAATATAGATATTTTGAACTGAATTAATTGGATGAGAAATAATTTTCTAATGAAATTCGAGGAAATAAGTTTAAATGAAAGGCAGGAAAAAATGCGTATAATTTAATATTTCATAGAAGGAAGTCATCAGATAGTTTCTTTTAAATAATACATGTAATCGACAAAGATTAAACTAGACTTAGATTATAATACTTGTAGTTGAAACGTTTATGAATATTTTTATTCTTTCTTTTAATTATAAAACTATTTCTATCGTTGTAGGTTACATAACTCGCACAGAATCATTTATTTTAAACATTTTATGATATTTTAGATTTTTAAAATATTTCGATATATTTAATTTTTTTTTAATTTAACGAATAAACTCTTTCCTGAAGTATAGACCTCAATCTGAAATTTTCAAACTGCTACTTTTTAAAAATTAATTTGAAAATTAAAGTGCTGCAGAAAAATAAAATATGCTTGATAGCTATCGTCCTATGACTAGCGATTATTTTAGATTTATTATTAGCATCATAATTTTACTTTATCTAATAGTGAAAAAGGTAAGATGTTAAAAAACAATAAATTTTCAATTATGTTAACCGTCTGCATTTCACTTCTATTTTATATTAAAATTATATTATCCGTTTGTTCTCTTACGCATTAAAATAATGGTCCGAGACTGATGATTAAATCGATATTTCTCTGTCCTTTTTCTTAGACTCAAAGCGTTATTAAATTTTTTTCTCGTTTCTTTTCTTTTGGGGAGGAGGCAGGAAGGATGATATTTTTTTTATTTCAATTACCCTAAATTATAATTATTTTTTACCCAGTCTTTTTTGAAATAAAAAAAGAAAATGCCCTCACTTGCAATACGCTAAGTACATATTTTGATAAATAATTTGATAAATGAATTCGATGAATAGGTATTATTGTAGAGAAAAGACAACTTTATCCGTATTTTCCAATTATCGCAATGAGATGGGATTCTAGTAACACATTAATTTAACTTCTAATGATTTTTTTAAAGAAACACCTGAAATATTTCTAATATCACTGTCTCTAATCTAACTTTTCTTGTCTCTTCTAAAGAAGAAACCTCCAAACTGAGACCCTCACTAATATTAAAGAAAAGTCCCATTTCTTGTATGATAATAAATATCACTAATATTAAGAAAAGTCCCATTTCCTGTATGATAATGAATATTACCAATATTAAGAAAAGTCCCATTTCTTGTATGATAATAAATATCACTAATATCAAGAAAAGTCCCATTTCTTGTATGATAATAAATATTACTAATATTAAGAAAAGTCCCATTTCTTGTATGATAATAAATATCACTAATATCAAGAAAAGTCCCATTTCCTGTATGATAGTAAATATTACCAATATTAAGAAAAGTCTCATTTCCTGTATGATAATAAATATTACTAATATTAAGAAAAGTCCCATTTCTTGTATGATAATAAATATCACTAATATCAAGAAAAGTCCCATTTCTTGTATGATAATAAATATTACTAATATTAAGAAAAGTCCCATTTCTTGTATGATAATAAATATCACTAATATCAAGAAAAGTCCCATTTCCTGTATGATAGTAAATATTACCAATATTAAGAAAAGTCTCATTTCCTGTATGATAATAAATATTACTAATATTAAGAAAAGTCCCATTTCTTGTATGATAATAAATATCACTAATATCAAGAAAAGTCCCATTTC
>KK121339.1:13607-60147 GCA_000611955.2 Stegodyphus mimosarum | reverse complement strand
TGGAAGATGTGATTTTTTTTTTTTTTAATTTTATGAGCATTTTCATGTAGTGGTTTTTAAAATTATTATAACATTAAAAGATGATAATTTATTTGATTATATGATCATATAATTGTTAACATTACAATGTGCCCGTAAGATGATTACTTATTAAATGCATAAAATTCGCAGCATAAACTTTTCTGAGTTTAAATAACAATAACAAGAATAATAAATAATAATAAAGATAAGGTAAAATAAAATCTGGAAGTATTCTGATTTTATATTACCACCAAAGGAACGTTTTTTAACGTTTTGTGTGTTACTTTTATTTATTGAATATCACGTTCTACGTACGTAAACCATATAAAATTCAATTCAACAGCACTATCACAAAATATTTGAAAACAGCATATCTGTAGAATTTCTGCGCTGAAGATAAAAATGCTATTTTCCGTACAGTATTGCCATTGCTCGCTTTGAACTCCTTAAGTTTGTTAATCAAAAATTCATGAAAGTTTTACAAAATATGAAATGGATTAAAACAAATTCGAAATTTGGCGGTGCAAGTGCCCATTGTTCGGATGGAGGATTACATTATTCAAAATTTGATGGCTCTAGATACCGTCGCTCTTTCACAGTGCGAGAAACATACATGTATTCATGCAGATTCTTCATTATTTAATTTCTTTAAGTATAATACAGGGCGATAATATTTGGTTTTCCACAATTTTCAAAGTGAAACGGGCATTTATAGTGAAACAGCACAAAATGCCGTTTCGAAACTAATAGTAAATAGCCTTTATGGGCTACTGGCCCTTTGGGTTAATAAATTAAATTCACAGTTAATCAAAATATCTTATACCGAACTAGAAATAAGTTAAAAAAAGTAATCACTATAAAATACTAGCACAATTAATTATTGCACTTAAATACAATTTTAACATTAGAATAAATGCATAAAAATTATTAAGATGTTAAAAGTGTTTATCACTATGATGTATTAAGAAATTTAATTGAAATAAAACTCCTTTATGTAAATTATGTTATAATGTTCACCTATAATTTTAAAAAAGGAGCACAATTTAGAATTTTAAACAAAAACTTTCAAAAATTCATTTTTAGTTATTTTAGTATTTACACCAATAAAAAGCACAAAAATTCTAAAAGAAAATTGTTTATTTGAAATTTTCTATTAGTTCAGATTTAAAATATTATTTTCTAAAAGAAGTAGTTACAAATTTCCTTAAGTGTAGGAAAAGCTAAAACAATATACAGGCCTGAAAATATGCAACAGTTTTATAATTATTTGGAACCTTAATTATGCTTGATAAATATGTTAAATTGTTAAAAATCAATCACAGTTTCAAAAATAAAAATATGTGAAAATTCTAATTTGTGAAATGAGGCGCCACAACCAGCTTTTTCTTGACAATAATAGGCCTTGCAATAGCAAGCCATTGTTAAATTTCTGCTAATCGTCCCTACGCCTCCAGATGTGGTCAAGGGTACAGCCGGGAATGCGTCAGATGAGGGAGAAAACTCATTTGGGTTGGTCTATTTCTTATAAGGTCTATGGACTGAAGCTAGCATAAATCTCCTTTCGCACACGCATGCGTGGTACATACAGCTTCACTATGCGTTTATTTCACGAAATTTCAGTGCAAACCTTTCACACGCGGCGCTTCGAATCACTTTCATTTGAACACGCCTTATATATATGTTTGATTATATAAGGCCGATTACTTTAAGAAAGGGAGGTGCACGACTGGATTGTTATAGCAATCCCAAATATAAATTTCAACCTCCTACGGCTAATCGTTTTTGAGTTACGCGAGCTACATACATACGTACGTTCGTTTTATTAATGTTATACCAAATAGTTGGTTAATATCGAAAGAGAAAACTACAGCATACGAAATTCGAGGATAGTATTTCTGATATATTGGGCCACGAATAAATAAATAATTTCAAAAATCGTACCAATTGCTTAAATTAAAACGCATAACATGATTTTATATCTCACAAAACAAAATTAAGCAATATTTTAATGCTCCATATTTATTACCGTAGGAATTGGTATGGTTTATTTTATTAAAGCAACGCCTCGAGGGCTACCTGCCTAAGAGGATGGATGCCTCCGCGGAGGACTTTCTAAGGGAAACTGGCCAGTATATACGTTACACATGGAGAAAACTACCAAAAAGCCTATGCAGCCAGCCCGTTCACAGGATTCGAGCCTGGAACCGAAATACCAGTGTTTAGCTATTTTACCACTGTTCTGCTGGTGGGCCTATTCTCACATGAAAGTTAAGAATTCCTTACTATGATAGCATATATCTCCGAATATCTGCCTGCTTACAGGATAGGCGTCATAGTTTTAAAAATTCGCGAAGCTTCATAACATCATGTTGGGATGTAGATGATCATCTTATGAAATTGTTCATAACTTCCTTCCACGTGAATGTCTTGTTCTGCGTGTCTTCATTTTCATCCTACCATCTTCCCATCTTCTTTTTCCTTTCATGCCCGATTCTCATCTAGAGAAAGTGCAATGGGGATAGAATTATCTGCCCCTATCGAAAGCTGTCTCTTGTCCACATTAACATAAGTCTTCTCCGAATGACTTATTTTAAAACCAAAATTATCTTTTTCATTCGGCATGTCTTCTACGAACATGATCATAGACCACACTTTATACCAAAAGCGATTTAAAGTAATGTTGATTATATCTTTTCAGGTAAAAGATAAAGTTGAGTATGACGTTCTTCAGTGTGAAATGTTTGTTAAAGGCGTAAACGCTAATTTTTAAAGTTCACATATGGATTCATAAAAAGAGATCAGTAGTTTACATTTAAATTCCGTATAATTTAAACCAGTCGCATAAGGCATTGTGGGATTTCACCTTCTTATTTCACAGTTCAGTATTTGAAAACTCCTAACACTGATAAGCGAATAATCGCTTAAGTGTGTGAAAAGAGACCTAAGACTCAAGAAGTGCTAACTACCCTTTATTTCTCAAAATAAATGTGACACAGTCGGCTCCTAACTCGGGGCGTACAGCAAAGCCTCCACTTCTGCTTCAACTCATATTGATATGAAATTAAACTTAACTAAAGCTAACTGAAAGATATAGCCGAAGCTATCAAGATTCTAAATAGTTGGCCCCTAAATCTCAATTAAGTCGCCGAAGCCAATCAAGAGCCTAAAGTACGGCCTAGCGTAGCAATGGCTTAGAGAGAGACGTAGCCAAAGTCAAACGCGCGCTAGTCAGGAACTCGGGCTCTCTAACGAAGTCAGTGAAACATCGACTTGAATACTATTCTTACGCATTTGCATTAAACGCGTTTCTGAAAATACATTCTGGTAGGAAATTGTAAGCTGAAGCTAGAAGGGATAGGAAAGATGCATAAACTTAAAATAACTGTTATAAAGTTGGGCTAAACCTTACATCATGATAGATTGGTCAGCAGAAACATAACAAAATGTTTTGCATTTAGATCGTTACCCCATTTAAATTCGGGATAACATCGGGAAGTTTAAATTTTCAAAAGTGTCGTTATTTGTATAGTGGCGGTTATCGTGTGCTGGATAAGATAGATTTTACTGTAATTCAACATAACTTGAAAAGTAGTTCTTTGCAGCAAATATAGGGAATTCTGTGCTTTTGCTGTATAAGGAATTTGCAGGCGGCTATTATGGGGCGAAGTCAACATCATATATTCGAGACAATGTGAGTTTACATTAGGGAGCAAAAATACGGTATTAAAATATTGCACAATGATAAAGCTCTTGACAGAGAGCTGAAATAATGTACACTCAAATTATACTTTCAAATCATGTTTAAATTAGTCCTAAAAATGTAGCGAACAATGCATATACAGACAAATATTTATGATGTTTCGTTATAAAACATATGGGATTGTAACTGAAACAAAATATTGGTAAACGGGAAAAATTTGAGCGGGGGGCTATACTAAAATACATGATACGTTTTCTCAAATTAAATTAAGGTTGAATTTTTTTCAAAAACATTTCACAGAGTTTATTGAAATGCACTGCGCTGTTTTTCACCTGAGATCAAAGACAGATTTAAGCTGACTTTTGCAAAGAAGAAAAAAAAAAATCGGAAAGCCTTCAGATTTTACATTACGCCCAAAGAGGCGCTTTTTAACGTTTTGTGCGTTACCTTTGTTTATTAAATATCATGGTCTTCGCACTTAAACCCTGAAATTTAATTCAACAGCAATATCACAAAATGATTTTAAAATGAGCCTATCTTTAGAATTTCCGATGGACAGTCTTCCGCGCTGGAGATAAAAAAAGGGTTTTTTTGTCGTACAATGTTGCCATTCCTCGTTTTGAAATCGTTGAGTTAGTTAATCAAAAATTCTTTAATGTCTGACAAAATATGAAATAGATAATAAAACAAATTGCAAATTTCAAATTAGGGCTTCAAAATGCTCATATTCGGTGGAGGATTACGTTTTTCAGAATTTGATGTCTCTAGGTATCGTTGTTTTATCACAATGAGAGAAACATACATACATTTACGCAGATTCTTCATTGTTTAATTTCTTTAAATATAATACAAGGCTGTAATATTTGGCGGCAACAGTTTGAAAAGTGAATCAACTCAAAATTCCAAAACGGAATTAATAGGCCTTCTGGGCTAACGCCCTTTGGGTTAAAAAAAATCTTACCAAATCTTCTGATGCGAGTAAAAATCGGAATTCTTCAGATTTTCCTTCTTTCTTTCTCACACTCTCTCTCTCGTTTGTATTGTTATTGTTATTTAAAACAGCCTGATACCTCAGAGCGAAATTTACCATAAAATAAATAAAAGTAACACTGACTTTTGCCGACTGATTAAACAGAATTCTTACTGTTAACTTCATTTATTACCGATAATCGAATCTACAAGAGATAAAATAGTGTCAAAACCTTTTTTATTACCATAAAAACTGTAAATGCGTTATCAGTATAGCAAATCAAAAAAGCGGAGAAATTTTTCAAGTAATTTAATCTCAAAATAGCGCATGTATGACAAGTACTGGAATAAGGGATTTACCCATAGCTAATTTTTCAATTCTGCTGCAGTAATTATTTTGGAAAACGAAGTATGTCTGAGTCACAGAAGCTTTAATAACACTAATTAATTTTTCATTTACGTTATAAACGAAGCGGAATTTCCTATGCCTGACCAGACATTTAGCCTCTTCTTCAATTAGAACAATATGATGTTCACTATAGACAAGCGGTTAAACATTGGAAGAAATCTGAAGACAACGCCGAAGAAAAATGTTTTTAAGTTTATAAAGTAATCAAAATCGCTGAAACAACCTTGTATTTGGCGTACATTTATCAAAACACTCAATCGATTTCGAGGGCAGCTACAGGTCCCTCCTCATCAGGAGAACAAAATATCTAGAAAGGGAAAGCAACCTCAGGAACGGCTTTTTTATACCCTCGGGTAGAACCACGCGCGAGTATGCAACGCCATCTATTGACAAAAATAATAACTAAGAATTATGTTATAAGGTATTTCTTCCGCCTTCTTCGCATGCCTTCGTGGTGTTGTGGTTAGCGCGCTCGACTCGTAAGCGAGAGGTTCGATTCCCGCCGATGACGCTGCTCATTTTTCATGGCTCCTGCTTCGAAATAACCCAATGAATGACTCGACAAGTTCAGACAATGTTTCATCCAGATTTTTATATATGGAATCCTCTACCTGCCTTTCTAAAGTTAGAAACATAGTTGGGAAATCTCCAAAATCTTTCGGCTATTACCTAACGCTATTATGTGTTTATCATTCGTGAGATTTAGCAAATGTTGCCACCACTCGAAATAAAAAATGTTTAATTTATCTCTCATCTATCACACATTATGCAGTTCTCAGGGCTATTGTACTGTTTGGTAAAGCATGAGATTTTTTATCTATCTTACAAATTTAATCATCTGTAATTGCTTAAAAGTCTGAACAATCAAGAGCGATAAAGGTATTTTTTCTAACTTAATCCTTTTGATTGATATGATAATTTATATAACTTAAAATATATTTAATATATGTTACTGCCCATTATTAGTTACAAAAACTTCAACACTATTTTAATCAATCAAAAGATGCTGTAGCATTAAACTGGTATCAAACACTAACAGAGTTGGAGTAAATTATCGCTGTGTCTGAAAAGAACTTCAAATTCTTAAGAAGTTTAAAAAACATCTTTTTATTAAATCAGAAGTTTGAATATAAATGGCACTGCTCACTTAAAAGCCAAATATTTGCGGCGATGTAACTTAGCGTAATAGTAAATTTAAATTAAGAATAGTAGCCAAAAGCTAAACAAATGCTTTCAACGTAAAGTTGGCTCAAACTTCTAACCGGCGTAACAAATAAAATGTCGGAAACTGTAATGCGAAGTTGAAGAATGCAACCTTAACTGAGCAAACAGAAACCTGGCCTCGAGAGGCGGAAACACGCTTTTTGTCTTACAATCTGGCAACCTTAGCTTAAATACTCAATGTAACTTGCATTTTGGTGAGAAAATGGAAAGAGAGGTGACAGTAAAGTTCTAAATCACAAAATAATTCGTTGTACAAAATAATAGTAATCTTACAAAGTTTGTAAAGCAATGTATTACGTATTTCGGTAGAGAATAGTTTTCTCTCTCTTTTTTTTAATGTAAAAAAAATTTATACATAAAAAAACCTATCAAAACTCTTATTTTGTGCCTATGTAAATTTGCCAGAATCATTTTGCGGCATTTATTAAAATCTTAATTTTTTAGCACAAGCTCAGAAAGAAGGGAGTGGTATTCTTAAGTGTGTTCTTATTGTGTTATACTGAATTTTAACGATTTGGTTAAAAGCCCTTATCATCAATGTAGTATGCCTAACTGCTCTTGGTGCCATCCCTTTGGAAACCATTAATACTCGCTATCCTCCTGTTGAGCATCTTCCCATCTACCACTGATGGTTTCGTTTTGGATTTCACCCATGGCGCTGGTGTTGGCGTCTTCTGTGATTTGTTTTCTTTTTACCGATATGTTGGCTCTCATACAACCTATTTTGACGGCCGTGCATTTAGCCCTTCAACAGCTTTCTGCCCATCCTCTTGATAAGGCTGTAATTTTATCGGACTCAAGTTCTGCTCTTCAGGCCGTAGCGAGTAACCTAGGGAAGCAAAGTGCTCGTGTCCAGAGCTGCAGGGGGCTGTTGAGCAGAATTCAGACAAAGATTGCTTTCCAGTAGGTGCCATCACATTGTGGCCTTCGGGGAAATGAGATGGAGGACCTTTTGGTAAAAAGAAAGTTACGGATATTCTCCAAAGGTCTTCCAGAGACCTATCTCTTCACTCTGCTTAACTTAAAATCAAAAAGATTTATACAAAAATCCTTTCGTAATGCTGTTGTTAGTGCTTCTGAAAATAAATCATGGAGATGCTATTGAATGCTGACTGTGTCTCGGATTCTCCTTGTGCTACTGCTGTGGCTAAGTTTAGACTATCGACTGGACATGGCGACCTTAGTGCTCATTTGTTTCGTTTTAATTTGATTTCCTCACCTTTATGTGCTTTGTGTGATTCTGGACAAGTCATGGACACTGCTCATCTGTAAGTGTGCTCTGCACTTAAGAGTTTGGACTGTATTGTAAAGAAGTATTGAAGAGTTCATTGCCTAATGACCTGATGGTCAATGGCCAGGCATTTGATAAATAATAAATCAATGTAGTAAGGAGTAATGGTGTTATTTAAACTCGGAACGTTATCTGGGTAAAGACAATGAAAGACTAAAATGGAACTTTGAAGAACCCTAGATTTAATTATCTTAATAACGGAATAGTCAGTAGAAGTTCTAACCCAAACTTTCTTTTCTTGTAAATAATTATGAAGAATTTTATCATAGTCGGAGAACCTCTGTAGCCGATAAGAATAAACAGCAGGTCAGTGTGCTATGCTTATTAACCCCCTTAATCTAAAAAAGAGTGTCGTCATTGTTTTGTTTTTAATAAAACTTTCATTCATTTTTTTTCGAAATAAGTTTATCAGCTTTTTGCAACTGAATGATCCCATCTGGAATCAGACTGCATGTATAAGCTTATGCTGTGTCAAAAATAGCATTTCATTCTTTTTTGGATAATTCGTTCAAATACATAATCATGGAAGGAAAAAGTATTACGAGTTCCTGGGACCTTTGGCAGGCCTTTGAACGGCACATATAGTCTTTGACAGGCTTTTTAACAGCATAGACGAGAGCTCTTTTTCCAGGCATCAGGGAAGAAGGAATTAAGGGTATTAATTGCTTTTTTGACAATCTGTAAATTTTGATTTGAAATGTGGTCAACTCCTGAAACTCTTCAACGTCTTTTTTAAGCTACTAATCGACGATAATACAAACTTCTCAAGGAATTACAGCTTTAATAAGCTGACTTTTTTCTCGCATTTAATAAGATTGCTGTTCGTCCATCAGTCCTTACTTCTTGAAGATCGGACTGATATTCATTTTGAAATTGTTTCTTGAATTGATTTGCTAATATTTCTACAATTTCTTTCGGATAAATGAAGTTTTTGAGTTTACTGAAATCGTGTTAATGCTGTTAGAGTTATTTTTGATTTGTTTAGTAACTTTCCACATCCAGAATGTCCGTGTGTGAGGTTACTGATGAAATTTCTCTATCTTCGATGCTCCTAAGGATTTGATTTTACTGCCTGATTTTTTTGGTTATACATATCAAGAAGAACGAAAAACTTTAGAAAGCAATTCTTGGTTAGTGTTACCACTGCGCGAAGAATAAAAACCTTTAATATACCTTTGTACATCTGTCCTTGCGCAGCGCATTGTCATTTCTCAGAATATTGCTATTCGGTAAAGCAAAAGATCTTGATTTATGTTTCAAATCTGATTTAGAAAGTGAATGATTTAAAAACAATGCTTCTTAAGGATTTACATTTTTAAAAAACATGTCTAACTGATATAAATTAAAATTCTTTTTATTACGTTATACTCCACTGATAAATTTTATGAGCATTTGCAGTTATTGTAATTAATTAAATATGTTTGTGTTACCATAATATAAACATGTTGGGCAAATTTTTTTAATTTATGATATTTCCCATTTTTTTTTTAGTCCAAAGGGGCAATTCGCACAGAAGGACTATTAATTTCGTTTTGGCATTTTGCGTTAAATCACTAAAAGCGTTGTTTCACTTTTCAAATGGTTGCCACCAAATATTATCGCCCTATGTTATATTTAAAGAAATTAAATAAGGAAGAATCTGCATAAACGTATGCATGTTTCTTGCATTGTGATAAAACAATGGTATCTAGAGCCATCATATTTTGAATATTGAACATTTTCCACCTGAATATGGGCATCTGGAAGCCTATATTTGAAATCTAGAATTTGTTCTATTATCGATTTCATATTTTGTAAAACTTAACGAATTTTTGATTAACAAACTCATGGATTTCAAAGCGAGCAATGACAAGGTTGTATTAAAAAAAACATTTTTTATCAGCCTTTACTGCGCGTTAAAATATGTAATGTATGTATGTTTCTCGCATTGTGATAAAACAACGGTACCTACAGCCATCAAATTTTGGATAACGAATATGGGCAACTGGAACTCCAAATCTGGAATTTGGAATTTGTTTTATTATCGATTTCATATTTTATAAAACTTTAACGAATTTTTGATTAATTAACTGAAGGATTTCAAAGGGAGCAATGGCAATATACAGAAAAAAAACATATTTATCTCCATCGCGCGAGACTGTGTATCAGAAATTCTAAAGATATGCTCAATTTAAAATTATTTTGCGATATTGCTCTTGAACTGAATTTGATGGTTTAAATGCGAAGAACATGATATTTAATAAATAAAGGTAACACACAAAATATTAAAAAAAACGTCCTTTTGGACGTAATTGAAAATCTGAAACCTTTCAAATTTTTTATTATTATTATTTTTTTATTGTTGATGATAAATTTTCCTCTGAGATGTAAATTGTAATAAATTTAACACTCCTTCCTTTTCCAAAATTTTCTTCCCGTGGTTCCTTTGGCAACATAGATAACCACATGAAAGCAGGATTTGGTTATTTAGAAATTACCAGTGATACCTTTTCTTTAAGATGAGAACTGGATGATCTACTCTTTTGTACATGGAAAAAATGAAATAAAAATAATTTCGTATTTCTGATGTATGAAAAGGAAGTACTCTCCTTTTAAATTATTATTTACAAATGCCTAGCTTCTGACGCATAAGAATGCCTAGCTTCTAGCGGGAATTTAAAACGGGACTTTCAATGTATTTTCAATCCGTGAAGTCCAGCCAATTAAGGTTGAACAACTTTGTTTAATTTAAAAGTTATGATGCTCCTGCTGCTTAATATTTATAAAATAATAGAAAATTTAATAAAATAAAGCAGATAACAACATTCGTATGTAGCAAACGGTATTTTTCTTTGAGAAAGCGGTTCAAATGCTTTCAGAATTCTCAAACATAAAATGCTTACTGTCCCTGTAAAGGGAGCAGGTGGTGAACACGTAGCTGTAACACAAGGCACTTTCTCTTGATTTCGAAGTAAACATCGTCTGCTTTCTCACCTCTGAATTTTTTTGTGACCCCTGCCGCTAGACGACCTTTCTCCTTTACCCGCTATAAGCACCTCTCGGTTCTATTTCTCTTTTTTAATTTTACTTTTTTATCTCCCCCTCATTCGAACACTATATCTATTTTCACTTTTTTTTATTATTTTTTTTTACGTTACTCTCCCTCCCCTGAACTGAATCAGCAGAAGGCAGATCAAAAGATTTCGGTAGCCAAACATTTTAACTCCTCCCCGTCTCGTAAGGGGAAACCGTCTGCAAGGTGGCACGAGGTAAAAGCGTTCCCCATTCCCTCTCTCCTTCCCCAATATTTTGGGATCAACTTTTTCTTTCCTGCAAAAACTGCCCCAGACCAAAAATTCCTTTTCTTTTGGAAGCTGCACATTTTTTCTTTTTTTTATGTTTCCCTTAATACAATTTCTTTCTTCTTTTTAAGTTCTTTTTTTTTTTCTTTTTCAATAAGAATGTTTCATTGAACTTTCGTTAGATAACAAGTATGGAACGGACAGGTCTGGAAATCTGAGCTGTTAACTGGGGTCTTGCTAAAAAGGAGGCAACGTCGTCTACCAAAACGTACTCATTTAGAGTTAAGTTGTGAAAAAGCTGGAGACAGCAAGTAAAGATCATTTTATGGACACGAAGTTTAGTTTCATATCCATAAAAGTCGAGCTGAGTTTTATTTTTACAGGGCCTGTGTATTAATTAAAATTTTGTATGCTCAGTTTTGGATTAGTAAAGATAATCAGGTGTTAAGTGTATTTGGATTTGACATTATTTTATTCTCTCTTTAGGCTTAATATATAGCAACCCAGTGCATTATTTAACATTTATTTGCAATTAGAAAATGCATTAATTTAGGGAAAAAATTTCAACGCTTTCAAATTTTATATTATTCTCAACGGGGCGCATTTTTAACGTTTTGTGCCTTTATTTATTTAATTTCACGTTCGGTAAACTTCCATAAATTTCTTAAACCATAAAATTCAACTCAACAGCAATATCACAAAATAATTTAAAAAGAGCCTATCTTTAAAATTTCCGATACACAGTCTCGCGCGCTGGAGAAAGAAATATTTTTTCCCGTACGGTGTTGACATTACTCGCTTTGAAATTTTTGAGTTTCTTAATCAAAAACTCATAAATGCTTTACGAAATCTAAAATAGAAAACAAAACATATTCCAAATTTGAGCTTCTAGATAGATTCCCATATTCGGGTGGAGACGTACATTATTCAGAATTTGGTAGCTCTAGATACCTTTTTTATCACGATGCGAGAAACATACATACACTTATGTAGATTCTTCATTATTTAATTTCTTTAAATATAATACAGGGCGATAATATTTGGTGGTAACAATTTGAAAAGTGATTCAGACTTTTAAAAATGACAAAACGAAATTAACAGCCCTTCTGGGCTAACGCCTTTTAGGCTAATCATTTAAGTGCATGATATTGAAACCTATATAGCGTATTTAAAAGTAATTCTTGTAACTAGTGGCATAGTGATTCAGTTACTGCAATTAATGGCTCGATTGTGATTTTTTATATAGAAGAAGGAGCTATTTATAAATAATAATATTTATTAAAAATACAGTAAAAATTGCAGCAGTTCATATAATTACAAAGAACTTTTGATTTTTTAAAGATTTTGATTTCAGAAATACACTTCTTAAAGCAAGCCTTTGAAATATATAACGTACATAAAAAAAATCCTTAAACTACATTATTTACACGAATTACCTTTTACAATAAATGAAAACCGTTACCATTTAATTAGAAGAACAAAAAGTAAATATGCAATAAATATATCATTTGTACATTTAATTTTTTGCACAATTGTTTTATTTTCATATCATAAAATGTTAAGATACTGCCTTAACATTATAAAACAGCATTTAATTTAAAATTCATATTTACATAAAAAATTTTCATGAAATTATGAATACTTTCCCATGTAAAACTTTTCTACCAGTTTTTTTAAATGAAAATATTTGTTGTTTAATTTATTTTGCCTGAAAATTATTCAAAAATACAAACATGAAATTTTATTATGTAATGTCTCAAAAACAAATAAAATTCAACTCTAAATTAGCTATGCCATCAAGGTCTTGGAAACTGTGGTCCTTAGAATTCGATTACAGTACGTAAAATATTAGACGTAGTTTAATTAGTAGACAGCTGCTTTTTTAAAATGGTAATCATGTCTATAATAGTTTAAGAAATTTAATTCTTCAAAATTTTTTATTTCACTTACCGTACTTACAAGATCCCCTTACATTCTCGGTAAAATTTTTAAAAACGAAATGGTTGGTGAATATTTGATGAGAACATAGCTCTGATTAGAATCTGTTAGATTCTGATATGAATGAAAGGCAAGTTATATATTTAAATACTGTATTTTACTATGGTACAGAAAGGAAAAAAAAATTAAAGACACATTATTTTTCTGTCTTCAAGCATACCAGTATTAAGTAATTTAACTGCTGCAGATTCAGTAATTTAATCGAGTAGATGCAGGCCTAATCCGAAATCCCTCATCTAAACATTAAACCACGTAACCGATAGTGATTATAGTTATGAAGCTTATAATAAACGGTATTTGTTTAGTATTTAAGCAATGCAGTTATTCTGCAGAGTATAATAATTGAACTCCTTGTTCTGTAGTTTCATTTGTTAAAATACCTGATTATGAGAACCTAACAAATTCTGAAACAAAAAATAAATAAAAAAAATAGTTTTCAAGTAAATACGACATCCTAAGATTAGCACAATTCATACCTGAAAAATGAGCATATGAAATTCAATTCTTCCTATGTGCGGTTTTAAAAAATGTTTTAAATTTACAGCGCATCTTCAGCTGCCGATTTTACGATCTCTATGCACGTAAAACTACCAAAATAAAGTAGTTCGAAGAGCAACGTTTTTCTTAATTTATATTATTTTATTATGAGGACTGAATTTGTTAGTGAGATAAAAAAGTAGATAAAATACACGAGATACGCAAAACATAATGTTAAAATCTGTAAATTAATGTTAAAATTTACATCACATCAAAGCAATAGAGGACTAAACTCAATGCTGAGAAAACTGGAAATCCAAAGTGAGCAATTTACATTAGTTTTCACGTTCGCAATGAACACTGTTTCAGAATCGCATGCACCACATTTAAATACATATTACTGCGTTACTTACTTTAACGTGAAACATCTATTCCGCATGGATTGGTATTTTTATTTTTTATTCGCTTTATAATAATAATTTCAATGTTTGAATTTCAAAATGAAAAAAAGTCTTTGATGAACTGTATGCAAATAAAATAAAATCGTCTTTCAGCTCTATAAAATTTTCTAGGTATCTATCTATAAGGCACGTGTCATTCTAATTAGTATTTTATATTTTGTTTCAGTTTCGAAAGAACTGAAAAGATGTAATTTGTCAAGCAATTCTTCAAAAAGAATTTTTAATAAAAATCTCCAAAGATTCGGTTTCAACAACGTACGCAAATAAAGTGAAATGAAATAAAATATCTTTTTGTAGAGTTGCTATAAAAAATTAGACACCAAATGGATTAGTCGAAGTAAAATAAACTTATTTCTTCGTATATCAAAATATGAGTTAGTGGAGAAATAATATAAAAACTCATAAATTTTATTACTGCTGAAAATTCTTTCACGGTGTGAATTCCTGCTAATTTTAAGTTATTTTCCGAGGTTTCTTTAACATCAGATGTTACCACGAACATCAGATAAAATGGGAATTTCAGGTTTCTTCTAACCATTTTTTAAAATTTTCTTCTGTAATTGTTAGACATTTTCCTACTTAAGCAATTTTAATATTGACTTTCATTCGAATTTATGCAAAACGCATACTGAAAATTAAACCTTCTGTAAATACAAGCAACAGCTTTGGACCTTGAACGAAGATTCCAGGTCATAGGCAGTTAAGAATTTTTATATTGTTATCAGCGATTTACAGCCCTACTATTGAATGAATTAGCAGATTGGCAACTGTCTTCAAATGGCGGTGTTGAACGAGCCTCTTCCAAATTAAAAAATGTGTTGATAGAATAGTAGACAGAGCATTAAAGAGGAAAATTTGAGTAGGTATAATATAAAGTATTAAAACATCATCCATTTAAATGGAAATCTTGATTATGAAATTGAGTATAATTTTTTCAAATTATGTAGTATAATGCTGATATAGTTATGCACTACTTATCTGCATAATTTATGGTATAAATTTTCTTTTTTAAAATGACATTTGGATTCTCGGAGAGAAATTTTCGCGAAATTAAAGACGTAAATCACAAACCACGAAACTTTCGCAAAATTTCATATTCTTCCTACAAATGACCGGCGAATTTTGACCTTTTTTATACGATAAAATTGCTGCATTATTTATATTCGTTGTTTTTCTCTGTTAATAATTTTTTAACTATCCTCGTAACTGAAGCTTTCTGCTAAAATACATTTATGGAACACACCATTTGGCAAATTACATCTCTTTCACATTTTTCTGCACTTTCAGCTTAGCTTTGTCCCACCTGAAGGTGATTATTTTAGTAAATGAATTTAGAAATTAAAGCTCTTGTTTCTATTACACACTTTACATACATAATTATGCTTTCTGATTTTCTCCTCCATTAATTCTTGTTTTAAAATACCGTAATGCCTTTTTTACTATACATGTAGGTAGAATAAATTCCAATAATAATTCGACTTTCTGCGTTCATAATAATACGATGCAAAATACTCAGGTACATAACGTCATTGCCTTTTCTCTTAAGACCTTCCAGATCTGTGGTTTCAATAAACAGTTTTTCGATGTCACAAATAGTCATTTGTGTTCATTTTTAATAAACATTTTAAAAGCATAATTTTGGCGGTTCGAAAAACATATTTACCAAGGTCTCCAAACATACCGCGAAGCTTCCCCTTGATCATTTTGATCTGATCTCATAACTGAACCCCCTTCACTTCTTGAACAGTATTCTTCAGAACTCATGTCTGAAAAGTTACTGGACAGGGGCGAAGCGACATAGTTCTGTCTCTGTCGTTGTTGTACATATCTGTTACTCTTCATCTTACTGCTAGGCCAAACCAAGCGAAAAGCGCTGAAAGTTTGCGCAACATCATTTTCATCAGATACCAAATTAGCTGGCAGAACTAGAGCCCATTCACCGTTGGGCAAGCGTTTAGGCACAAGTGGTATCTGTTGTAAATGGTTACAAAATCCTTCGGCATTTTCTTCCTTCTGTTCCCAAAATGAGGTACTTTCATCGTCACAAAGATCGGACGAGTTCTCTAACATTTGCTGTTCTGTAAAACAAGAATTAAGTCTTTCTCTTGCATAAGCCATGAAATATTGTACTTTAGACGATCCATCAGATTCCAAAGATGACGTCGAAGCTCTCCCTTTATCTAATTCGTACATATCCGATGCTGAAGCAAGTCTAATATTCTCATTCAAACTCTCGGGGGAGGAAGATCCAACCGTTGTAAAGTTAGGAGCATTTAAGGTTGATGACAATGACTGTCTGTTGAAGGCAAAAACATTATCATGTTCGTTTTCAGCATGATAATTATCAAGTCTATTTACTGCACCATCAAATTTTGTAGATTTTGCTATTAAAACTTCGTCTGAGCAATTTATGACATTGCTTTGTGGCGGTGGAGAGTATTCCTGGCTCCTGAACCCAGACGAAGACGGGGATGAGTTATCATACATTTGATCTGAATCATCTTTCTTGGCACATTCCCCAAGAGGCTCAATATTCCGGATGTCATGAAGCCTTTTGCACAAGTGATCTTTAAGCCGTTTCTGAAGTTCAGCTTCAAGACCAGATAACTGGGGATCCATCAGATTGGAAAGGAAAAGATCCACCTCTCGGGCACACTCCGAGTATCCTACCTCGAATTTTTTCTTCGGATGATGAACATCTATTAAGGAAACTAAATTAATAGAAAACCGTTAATAACATGAAGTATAAGGAACAAAGCTCAGATATATAAAATTGTTAACACTGATTTACAAATTATATTATTTTAACAATAATTAATAATATTTATTTTAATAAATTACTTACTGGTTGCATGTGCTTAAAATTTACAACACTTTATTGCTACGTTTTGTTAATTATTATTATTGCCATGCATTAAGAGAATTACTGTATTGCTTGCTACATTCTACATACATGCATTAAGACAGAATGCTAAGCTTTCATTCCAAAGTCTTCAGATCCTCAAGAAAATAGAAAAAAAAAAAAAAGCACATTTTGAAAGTCAAAATATGCAAGAACATTTATTCACCTCAAACTTTTCTCAAATCTTCTTTGGCTACTTTCATAGTTTTTAAATTCTACTGAAAATGTTTCAGTTTTTAAAAATTTCGGATGAATTTTCTGCATTTACAGAAGCATGAAGTCCGCCAAAAAAAGATTCGTTGGAAGTGCAAAACTTTAAAAAGTTTCTTATTGTCTTCGGAAGACCTTTTAAAAACGAAATGACTACATTGTGGAAAAAGTTAGCCTGAAAACACTATAAGAAAGCTGACGGGATCAATTTACTTCTATATCCTATGTACTTTCTTGGACTGAGCGTTCTCTGAAATTGATGTTATGGCATTGGGTATTTATTGTTGACTGTTTTATTTACTTAATTATTAAAAATCAAATTGGATTTGTTTATCGAGTTACAATCATTTACTTATGTTTTGCTTCTCGAGGGGGAAGAGATAAATGCATATAATTTCATAAAATTCCTAAAAAAATTCAAACGAGCAATCGTTTGTATTCTAGGAATTATGTGACCAGAAAATGAGCATTATCAGTCCACACTGACAGATTAATTTGTAATTTTTATGTTGTACTTTAATTTCAGAAGGATTATGAAAAACAAAATTAGGCAGGTACAGTACAGTATATCAAAACGAATTTCCGAAGATTAGAATTCGAATTTTAGGGAGTAGAAGATAAAAAAAAGAGACAAAGCACTGATATAAAGGAATGCTTGTTATGCACATTACATAGGCTTGCTATTAAGAAGTATTTTTCAAAATGAGTTATTAAAAGTAAAACTAATTTCGTCGTGAACAACGTTTGACATTAATATATGAGTTAATAAAGAAATTGTGCAAAACTGAACAAATATGAACTTTACACATTAATTTGTATAGTGTTTTCGTATCTTAAGAGTCATTTAAATAATTTCCGGAAAGTGAAGAATTATTTCTATAAAAATAGCTTTAATGGAATTAGTTAGTAGAACTACCGATTCTCTATGCTGTCAGGTAAGACTTTTAAGCATAATTTCATCAAATAAGTGCAAAATTGCTAGAACTGTGTATGATAAGACTGTGAGAAGGACAATATGAAGGACTTTGGTAAAAATGTATATGTAACAAACAGGAAACATTAGTCTTTAAAAGTTTCAATCAGCGCTAAGCTTTTTATTTCGATCGTTAACTACTCTTCTCCTTTTCCATCAGTTTTTTGCAACAGGTGTCTTTTGCAAGGACTGAGGAACTTGGAACAGAATACTTGAAAATGTACAATAGATAAGTAAATGAAAATGAAATGTCTAAATCTTTTCCAGTATCCATCTCTGTCAAGTTTCGGATTTCATTCTCTTCGACGCTGCTTATTCGAATATGTAATTGGGAGCAGGATGATAAAATGTTTATGTCGGGGTTTATCTTGGGACAAAAGACCCGATAGTAGCCTCTCGCCAATCTGTCCTCATCATTGCAACACCGAGCACGTCTTAATTATTGTCATAACTGGGTGAGAAAAATGGCTGTTTGATATCGTAGTCTCGTTTGTCATGTCACTTGATGAGCGGCTATTTGTCAAAAAGAGGATGGTATGTAAAAGCGTGAAATTACACCTTAAACGTGGCAATTACAAAATGGCGGATTTATTTTAGGCTCTTCACCCTCGTTATTATCTGTAATGTTCGAAGTAAAGCATCGCATGCAGAGAGAAAATGAATTAACTTCCGAATTTTCCAGATTCATAACTTTACTGGAACTCAGTAAAGTTTCACCTTTTAAATATGTTATCGAGTTCGAGAGCTGTGTTCGAATTTACAATAATGCACTTTTAAATGCCAGCTAAGAATGGATGCCTCAAATTCAGAAAAATTAGCTTTAAGACTGAAAACGCTGTTAAATAATATGAAAAAAATCTGAATTTTGTGCAAAAGACAATTCTTTTTAAATACTTCCGATTAAATTAATTTCCAATATGAAAGATTTAGAAAGATTTGGTCGATTGCGTGAAATTTAAGATTTATTTTGCCATGTTAGGTAATAAATTACAATTTAAAATTGCCAACTGTTGCTTAAATGGCTTTTCTACTAGACCAATGACTCACAATAGGTAACTGATGAAATTTTAAAGAAGGTCAGTGATGATCAAGAAATCAATTGGCGGTCGACAGCCGAATATGCATCGCAATTTATCGGCTTAATCAAGATACCATTAATTACACGAAACATTAACAAATTCATAATTAATTGTTTATTGATATAAAGTTATATATCATGTAGTAAGAAAGAAATTACAAAATAAATGTAAATATACTAAAATTACTTAATGCATCTTGAAAATAAATAATATTTTTTAAAGTGTATAATTTTTTATGCAATATAATAAAATATAAAATATATGATGCGGACACCACATGATTTTCTTGTACAGCCTATTAAATTATAACCTTTTCTGCTGCACTTCATTTAAACTTATTTCCTCGAATTTCATTAGAGGCATATTTCTCATTCAATTAATTCAGGTCTCACTTCGCGACGTAAAAACTCAATCTTCATTAAAAATTGCAAAACAAAAAAATAAAAATAATAAAGCCTGAAACGGCAAACGGTTTTTTTTTTTTTTTTACAACTAAAGTTAGAGTTTAGTCAAAAATAGCAATGCGGCCAGCGGTTAGGAAGACAGATTTTTTTTGGTGTACAAAACTGAAAGTTCACTTTTGGCCTCACTCGGCAAAAAGACACTAAAGTTGGTGCTCCAACTGACTGAATTCACTATTCTACTAAAAGTTTCAAATGTAAACAAATGGCAGCCTCGCTAGGCTTAGCACCACTTAAACTCTTAAATTGTTAATAATTCTACAAACTTCATTTTATTGCATGTAGATTAGCTAAAGGCATAAAAACCTTAACGGAACTTAAGAACACCATAATTCAATCACTTTTAAAGCAAAAAAATGCACAATTTACGAAAAACATATAAGAATAAAAAACTGAGGTCAGCGAGCAATGTAATAGAGTGGCAATATATATATATTGTGGCCGACTGCAATGAAAAAGGGAGGTACATGTTATAACAGTCCCATATACAAAATTTCCATCTTCCATGGGTACTCGTTTTTGATTTATGAGGGATACATATATAAGTAAGTGTGCACGGACGTCAGGAAAAAAAATCTCTTCTGGATCCATTGTAAATCCATTTTGCAATCCGTTCCGGAACAAACAGTCCTTTACTCTGCCCGTACGTGACATATTACGCAAAAACACCTTTCAAATGGATTGGAGAGCGGTCAAAATGACGCAAACGTCGTTCAGATGGATTCGAGAGTGGTCAAAATGGATATTTTCGTTGAAATATGATACGCGAAATTTTTCGCGATAACAATACTTTCTTTATTTTATACAAGGAAATAAAAAGTCTAAAAGGCTTGTTTATATCAACACTGAATCTAAAAGTATTCCATGATTTTAATAACTCAATGCAGTTGTCGCTTATTGAAGAGAACTGTGTTTCCTCGGAACATATACTGCTATATAAAAACCACTCGCAAAATTTAAAAGAAAATTTTTAATGTTCGTTTCCAGGACATTGAAAATTTGAATGTGCCCGCATGTGTCATAACCGCAGAACCGCTGATCTACAGTATCTTGATATTAGGATGCAAGAAGAATTGATTGTGTTAGAGAAAGATGTTCAAGCACAAGTTCTATTCAGAACATAGGAAACCGTTTTTAATATCTTTGTAAGTTTCTGTGAAGCTTGGCACGTTTTTTGTTAATTTTCATTCTCTTCCTCCACACAACTCGTGGATCCAAACTGAAAACTGAAATAACTAATAAAAAATTACCAGGAAAAAAAAACTTAATGCAATTGCCAACGAGATAAAATACTGTAATGATATTAACAACGCGATGGCCGAGCCTCTGACCACTCGCGAAACGTGATTCCGTTGCCAGATTTATAATGTAAAGAGTTGGAAACGCCATTATTTGCGTTTTCAACTCTTTAGACTAGAAATCTGGCAATCGCATCATTTTTTTTCTTTCTCAAACGATCCATGCCGGAAATCTTGAATCTGGAATGTGATTTGCAAGCGATTCGTGTTCGAATATGAATTGTTTATATATAACTTTGTTTGAGTCAGAAATACGAAAAATGCAAGTAAGAAAAAATACGTTTTGCGGATCTCAAATCGCAAATCTTGACAGAAACAAGTAAATATCAAACACTGGAAGATTTTAAAGACGTTCTTTAAACAAGTGCAGGCATCAAAACACGATGCCCATCTAAATAGTATCGATGAGTGCGCTTTTGAAGATTCTCGAAATGCACTTGAATTTTATATGCAGTTATTACACATTTCCCAGAATTAAGCCTCAGAAGTTTTGTAGAGACATTAGGTTATTTGGATGCATCAGACATGAAAAATGAGCAACGCCTTCGCCGGGAATCGAACCACGGACCTCTCGGTTACGCGTTGAGCATGTAGACCACTACACCACGAAGGCATGCGAAGAAGGCGGGAGAAATACCTTATATACTCCCCCTTTTAAAGGACGACTGGGGTTTTGGGAACCCAATCGCCAAATCGCGGTGGTGGAGAATCATCATCCACCACCTTTTTAGTTCGGGCGCCAGCGTAGAGACAGTAGGTTATTACGAAGCAGAAGAAGTGAAAAATAAGCAACGCCTTCGCCGGGAATCGCACCGCGGACCTCTCGGTTACGCGAGGTCGAGCATGCTGATCACTACACCACGAAGGCATGCGAAGAAGGCGGGAGAAATACCTTATAGTTTGTCTGGTGAAACAGACAGACAGTACACATCAAAAAGTAAAGTTTAGATATCCGTTAATTGGCGTAATCACTTTTATTCACCGTTCGTTCAAACGACAGACACATTATTTGCAACATTCACAGAAGCTGACTTCCCTCAGTCATTTAATTGGTAGTCTGCTTGAGTGGTATATTTTACATCGAATGTGTAAGAAGGCTTGATTTTCAGATTTGGTTTGGTTAAGTTGATTATGGCGAAGAACGTTAGGGCTATCTGGCTAAAGGAAGGGATGCTTTCTAGTAGGACTTTCTATAGGAAATTGGCATACACATTACATATGAAGAAAACCAAGAAAACGCCTATGCAGTTAGCCCGTGCGCCAACCGGTGGTAAGTTAGAAATACCAATATTAACCGCTCGGCCACTGATGGGCCTTGATTTTTCAGGAAAAGCCTGAAATTAATTGTTATTAGCTAAGGAGAACAAAGCGAAGTTTAAACTTAGGCTAGTTTACAAGCCTCCAATGTATAAGATAATTTTGTCTTTAATGCTATGAAAATGGATGCATCTTTGGAATAAATACATGAACTCTGGTGGAAATCGCATAAAAATGTTAAACGACTAAGCTTTCAGAGACAAAAGTAATTAATAGGCCTAACTGGAAAAGAAACACAGTAATGTAAAATTTGAAATCAGGCAAAAAAGCAACCTTAGACTGACGTAGATTTTAAATACAACTTATCGATTTCGAGGGCAATCAGACATAGATCCGTCTTATACACGGTAAAAAATATCTGCTATTTGCCTAATTTTAAATTAACCAGATCTAAATTATTTCTATAAATTAAATATAATTTTTTACCTTCGCAAGCATACTACTACTGCCAAAGCTGTTTCTTTAGTTTTATGGTTAACTTAAATTCCAAGTGTGGTATGACCGTTATTTAATAAAACATAAATAGTATTCTCGTTAATGTGTTTGCAGTTCTCAAGCAAGTACCAATTATCTCCTGGGTGTGGTTCTAAATTTATAACACATCACTGACTACATTCGAGAGAGAGAGTTGAGTTATTTTCAGTGTGAGCGGTGGTAACATAAAAGATCTTCCTCTTAGTACGAGTCACTCCAGTATCATCTATTCTCTCACCAGCCCTACCTTCTTTTATGGAAGTTTCTGACCATCAGCTCTGCTATCTCTACCTTGTATCAATGTGTATGGGACCGTTGCAGTTGACACTAATTGCTACTAACATATTGCGCTACTTGCATCGCCTCCCGGCATCAAGATTTACGGAAGGTTTATTACCTATTTAAAGAAAAAGTCAGTTAATTTCTGAAGAAGGCAGCAGGAGTGGCTCTGGAATTCAAAGCAGAGTTTGTTTGGTACTTCACGTGATAGAATGCGTAAAGAGCTAAAGCAGTTTTCTGCGTTTGCTTAAAAACACAGTAACCTTATAAGCAGCGTGATGCAGAACCACCGGAATAAACTAATTGAATTTTTATATGTTTATTCTAAGCTCTCTTTTTTTATTTTGCATTTGAGCTGTTCATCTCAATCGACTTCGCATCTGTTTGAACCGACATTTACTGAAGTTCGTCTTCATATTATTAATATCTTTCTTCAGGTATTAGGGCAGTGCCATACTTAGCTGAATATGTTGTGCTACTCCTTTTCTGCCCGTACTAGTATAACGATTAGCGACGTTAGCTCTCTATTGTTGGAACCGGATTCGAATCCCGAAGGAGGCGTGAAATTTTTTTCAAGTCTCTGTGCGGCATGGGGCACTTAAAATAAAAGTGACCGACTTCTCGAAAAGCTTGGTTGTAGGAGAAGAGTAGTAACAGACACTAGGATTCGTTCCTCGGGGTGTCTCTGTCAAAATTACCACGAAATTGTACGGTAAAGGTGCGTCCTCATGACTACGCTAAAAACGTACGTAACACAACCAAACGCGCGTCGCCGGTGAAAAGTCGTCCAAACGAGGACGCGAAGTCTGCGTTTAGCCAATAGAATTATTGAAGAGAAAAAATCATGTGACACTCACAGAAGGCTACAAGTTTAAAGTGTATCATCTTGCTGTTTCGAAGTTTAGTCAGAAGAATAACACACTCTATTCGTTTTATAGTGAAATTTTGTTTATTAAGCAATTTAACAACTCGGATAGTCATTTTAAACAGTTATTATACGCACAAATCAGTTCATGCAAATTAAGATTTATAAAATTGTTTTGGTTGTTAAGACTTATAAAACTGTAAAAATTTTAAATTTATAAAATAATATATAAAGAGAATTAAATGACTTGAAACAGCATCCACCATATAATAAAATCAACTTCATATTTTTTAATCTTTCTCCCCTCCCTTGGTTTGCTTACTTATGCGTGGTTTGGGAGTAAGCGTAAAGGAATCTGTGTAAGAAGTAAAGTGTTCTCTAATTTGTTTATTTTGCATATATTATTGCATAAATAAATTAGAAGAAAAAAGTTCATCCAATAAAATTTCTAAAGATATACTTTAAAATTTTAGCACAATGAGACGTTAACCCAAATGCGTATGTGCATATAAATGAAAAAAAATAAAAAGCTTGGGAGTAATATAAAATCTGAAAGCTTTCAGATTTTTCTTTTGTTTTTCTTTTTATTATTTCTTCTTTTTATTATTTTTTAAATTTAGAATAAGATTCAAATTTTAGGCAGTTTATGTAAAATTATGCGGACAATAAAATATGCAATGAAGTAAAAATGAAGAAATAATTTTTACAAGAGATGCATATATGTATGTCATTACATAATAGGTACTGGTTCCTATTTACCATGCGCATTTTTGAACTAAATTGAAAACAATAATAATAATAAATAAAAAAGAAATGAAAGCAATAATAATAAATAGATAAAATAAGAATAAGATTATTCGTCATTAAATATAAGAAACACGTTTCAACCTTTCCCGTTACAATCCAGGGCGCTGACCACTCAGCTAAGTGTGATATCGGATTCGTTCAAAAATAAAGTAAAAAGTAGAAGTCACGACAAAGGTAATTTAATTAATATTCAATAAATGTGTTCCTTGTAATTTAAGTTGTAACTCTCCTCGAAAATTTGGAAAAAAACAGATTAACTGTATTTTATTGAATACTCTTTCACAGTCAACTGCTTTATTTTAAAAGTTGTATCGTTGAAGTTAGTTTCTGGTATATTATTGGAATACTTGTAGAGCTTCTTGTTACACATGAAATAACGAACATTTGTAATAATTAAGGACAATTTTTAAAGGCAGAAAATTTGATTTCGTAGAAACTGTAATTTATTTAGGTTGCTGTTACTTAATGTGTTACATACAGGTGAAGCATACGGATATACTGGCCGGGTGACTGTTTTATAGATATACAGTTTTCCCCCTTAATGACAATTTGAAATTTATACCAATCTGTATGGTTTGAGAGAATCGAGGATGCTGTAAACAAAGCTGATGATTTTATTCCAGTGGACAGTTTTACGATCTCTTTGGGGAAAAAAAAAAACTCAACGCTATGCGGTTCCTACGAATCTGCATCCGACGCCGTATTGAAAAGTGTAAACCCTAAGTTTTTTCCGACTATGGCACGTGATAAGAACTCAGTCAGCTATTGGCTGTTCGTTCACGTCGCGGGCATAAACTCAGTTTTACGTCCGCTGCGTAATGCGAATTTACGCCGGCGAAAGAAAAATTACGGCAACTACGTTGCGAGCGTACTCGTGTGGACGGGCCTTTAAGCGTTTACCTGTAAAAACACCGGTGACGTTTTGATGTCCCACCCACTTCTTCCTGTCCCTTGCTATTCCTTTGTTTTCATCTCCTGTTTTATTTAGCTTTCATTCCTAACCTCCGTCCTCATTTTCTTAAGCTATTACTTAGGTAATGAGTTCTTGAACTTCTTTGTTAGGTCGCAAATTAATTTTCAATTAATGCATCTAATTAAAAATTTAAAAAGCTCTTATTTTGCAAGCATATATGTGTTAAGACGTATTGCACTTCGTGGCGAAATTTTTTCTCAATTTGTATATCACACAATAAAATTAATTCAAGGCGATTATGATTAATAAGTATCTTTTCGAATTGTTTCCTAAGAATACTCATAAGCATGAATTTTAAGCTTTTAGTATTAAATATGTTTTCACGAACAAGGAATCTGCCCTTTTTGCCATCTCTGAATTTATTATTTTGAGGGAGGGGAAGAGAATTGAGCATTCTTGCGAGTTAGAAAAAGGCTCTAATTTTATGACTTTCACGTGCCACATTGCTAACTAAATTGTCAAAAGAAAAATTCAAAGGCACTTTTGTCACTACCAAAACATACATAAAATAAGACTCTGAGACTCCTATGTCATAGGGATTGTATTTAATTGTATCATAACGTATGTTAGTACCAAAATAGTTAAAGAGTGCAACAGAATAAAAACACTCTTTTGCTCTATAAATATGTGTAAAATGTTGAAAAAGAAAGTGCTATAGAAAAGAACTACAGAGCTGTAAATGCCGCCCAGACGCTATAGTGGTTAGGGAAGCGTGCTACGGTACCGAAGGTCCCGGATTCGAATCCTCGAGACAGCATGGCTGTTATTGGTCCGCCCCTTCACAGGAGGTAACGGTG
The DNA here is from genome assembly GCA_000611955.2 of Stegodyphus mimosarum. Classification (NCBI taxonomy): domain Eukaryota; kingdom Metazoa; phylum Arthropoda; class Arachnida; order Araneae; family Eresidae; genus Stegodyphus; species Stegodyphus mimosarum. Next base: position 33,881 of record KK121339.1, on the reverse strand, counting down.
GCCCACCATTTTTTGGCCTTAGTAGTGGCCAAGCCTATGTCGGGTAAGAGCCCGATAACGGAAGAAAAAAATAACTGCAAGGTACTTTCTCATTGACTCGAATATGTTGTAAATGAAACATATAAAACCTTTGTCTTTTAACATTATTTTAACAAATGTATAGAAATAACCAAGAAAATTTACCTTCGATTTTTATTTAACTTAATAAAAACTAACTAAATAAAAAAAGCTTAATAGATACATTTAATGGACAACACACATTATTTCATTCCTCAGAAGTTGAATCTGTATCTTAAGCATACAAGTTATAGTTTGCTATATATGCGTCATCATTTTAAAAATAAAATATAATGCCAAAAATAATAAATAAAAATTTCACGAGGTGAGAACCGCAGACTGAAGAAGCATTTAAAACTGAAATTAGAACTGTTAAATAAAATGGCATGCGTCAAAAACATCTCGGAAAAACAACGCACAAGGAAAACATCGTGGTGCAAAATATGGTAGGAGAAAAGAAAGCAAGAAGAAAACATCACAGTTCTAAAAGATCATGATATAAAACATCGTTGTAGAAAATAAAGCGATTCAAAAACTTCGCATGTTTAAAAAAATCATCTTAGAAAATATCGTGGTAAAAAATAAAAGCATCTATAAATCAGCACACCAATGATAACGCGTCGAATAAATGCTTTTAGGATTTAGAAGCTTTAAATGCATATTGGCATAATAATTTGTGAACACAAGAAGAAATGATGAATATTTTTTAATTCTATTTTACATATTTTTGAATAAACTAATAATTTTTTACTCAAAAGATAAGAAGGAAAAGGTGAGCATTCAAAGTCTCAGAATGTGTAAAAAAATTAAAGCTATGTATAGCAGTTAAGAAATTCTTAAACTTACTTAATTAAAAAGTCATTATTTGATTAATCATTTTTTAGAAAGCTCTATTAGTAATTTTGCATGAAAATTATAGCATAAGAAAGATTAGAGAAAGAAAAATAAGTAACTGTATAGTGCTATCTGTCTTAAGACTGTTTAATTAATTATCATTGTCTGTATCATTGTAGGTGCTTTATTTTTTACTACGATACTTTATACAACGATGTTTTAAAACTGCGAAATTTTTAACTGTTTTATTTTCTACGATAATACTTTATACAAGAACTGCTGTATTTTATTCTTTCTTTCTTTTCTTCCTGAATGTTTTATACGATTAGGTTTTTCTCTTGAGTTGTTTTCTCCACGACCATGACACATTTTCATTATACTTATATTATTAAAGATAATACTCGTAATATTCGAAAATTATAAATATTGCTTAAAACTTTTGAGGTATTGCTGAAATTTCCTTTCGATGGAACAGAAACACAGACACTCCTTTTACCCTCTTTCCCCCAAAATTGACACAAAAGCACTTTCCGCATTTAACAGTTCCGTAGTTAACAGTATAATATAAAAAACACATCTACCTCAAATTCAGGTTTTGCATTTAAATTTCATTTTTAATATTTATTAGCTAAATAAAATGCATATATATATATGTACAGTCACCTGTTCTTTGTCGTCTCTTGATTTCATGTAAGTGTCGAACTGTAAGCTCTAAAATGTCTGCTTTTTCCAACTTCGTTTGTCGTGATCTCTGAAAGGCAGAGAGTTAGAATTAAAATATTGATTAAACTAAATATGAAAATGTGCTTTTCTTTGTAAATCGTTGCAAAGAAATAATACTCAATAAACAGGTCGCTATCAAATGTGTTTTCGAAATTCATAATTCTTTATAAACGTAATATTTAATTTTTTCTTTCAATTCAACCAAATGCACATTAATTTGTTATAATAATTCCAGCACTATTTGCAAAGCTCAGGAATTATTATAAACATATCTGGGATGATACTAATTTTAAAAAAAGAAAAAATTAATTACATCGCATGAAGTTGCAATAAAAGTTTCGTGGTTAGAATAACATAAGCGTTCGCTATAAAAAGCAAATGCTTAAAAATTACATATTTTTACGAACTTTGTACTTAGGTAATTTAGTGAAATTATAAGTAAAATTGTTGTATTTCTTTTGCATAATGTAACATGAAAAATCTAAAGAGACGAGCTATGCCGAAAAAGTAAAAATATAGGTGTAAGTCCATTTAACATTGAGAAAAGTGGTATCTCGGTACTGACAAAGGTTTCGGCGACTAATTTTTGTCGCCAAATTTGGTGAGAAGTCGCCAAACTTGGCGACTATTTGGTGGCATTTTGCTTCGGTCCCTTTATCACCATAATAGGCATTGTAATTGAATAAACGTAACTGATCACTATTAACTGTAACCGTAATTCGAACCTTATGTCGTCTTCCAGTAATTTCGAGAAGCGCAAAGTACTAGAAATATCTCGGCGGCCGGGTAAAAACCATATTAAGGATGTGAGTTCCGAGTACTATCTCCGGTTTAACTTCGCTCTTTAGCTGCGGTCTGCTTTGCGTTGTGTATAACGTTCTTCGTAATTTCAAGTGTAACTACTGATTGTACTCTGTGATATTGTGAACACCTGTACGATTACTTCTGTGGAAAGCTCCAGAACTCTGAAGTGTTTCTTTTGATAAAATAAATTTTATCATCTATCATCGGACCTGTGTGCATTCATTCTATTGAGAACCCGTACGCACGCAACAGTATAGCTATTATTGAGCATACGAGATTCTTAAAAATTTATTTCCACAGTTTTAACTATCGATTATCCTAATTTTAAGGTTCTATATAGATATTCCATATACACACATATGTATGGAATAATTTATGTTCTGGGGGGAAAAGACTTTATAATAGAGTCTTCGATATTTAAATTCTTGTTATATTCTATTCTTGCTATTCCGTAGGGTTTGAATATGATTGCGTTTAAAATTGCTAGTACAATAAGTTATAATTTGCTCTTTAGTAGCAGTTCTTTGAATTCAAAGAATAAAATACGATATTCAATTACGATATGCAATTACCTATACAATTACCTCAATTACATTATGACTAATAAAATACGATATGCAAGAGATATGCAATTACCTCTGTAGTATTCGGATCCACAACCAGAGACTTGAGTTGCGCCAAACAATGGTTAATTCTGGCACGTCTCCTCTTTTCCATCAGAGGTTTAGATGCCTGAAATGATGCAAAAATACCTAATCTATATTCAATTATTTATAAAATTTTAATTAAAAAATCTTAAAGAATTTTAACATATGTAAACAATTTTAGTGAAATCAGAACATGAAAAATTGGACTACCTTTTGTATAACATGAAAATTTGAAGAGGGGAAGGTTTTGCCGGAGAAATAAGATTACAAGTCTATTTAACTCTGAGTAAATGGTTATCTCGCTAAAGTGGCGAGACAACGCCAAGCTGGCGATGGTTTTGGCGACAAATTTTGCGAATTTGGTCAGACATAGTTAAAATTCGCAAACGTGGCGACCATTTGGCGACATTTTGGTCCGGTCCATGTTTAACTGCAACTGGTATTGTGATCGAATATATGAAGGCAATCTAGGTACTGTAACTGTACCCGGCCCTCATATGCTTTCTGTGTAATTTTGAGAAGTGGAAGATACTAGAGATTTCTGGGCGGTCGAGGAAAAACTTTGTAAGACCGGAGGAAATATCAGTTTCTCAGTTGTTTAGTTCAACGTGAGCTTCGCCCTTTATGAGTGCTTTACATTGCGTTGCGTTAAACGTTTGAAGTATAATTACTGATTAGTAGTTTGAAGTATAATTACTGATTGGGCTCTGTGTTACTGAAAAAAGCTGTACCGAGTATTTTTGTGGAAAATTCCAGAACTGTAAACTGTTCCTTTTTGTAAAATAAATTACCGTCGGTTCTATGCGTATTCAGTCTATTACGAACCCGTGCGCCCACAACAATATTTCAGCCTAGTTATATGGAAATTAATTCATTTTTCGAATTGCGGATGATTTTTGCTGATGCTAGCAAATGGGCGTATGCTGCGTGCGTCTTTATTCAATCAACAGTTAATTCTGATGTGAAACTAGTTCTTGTTAAAGCGAAGTCTAGAGTAGCTCCTCTCAAACCCCTGAGTACACCACGATTGCAATTGATGGCTTGTAGTACAGGCTCCAGGCTTGTAAAGTCTAGTCTCAAAGTATTTGGTCTACCAGATCATAAAACAACATTTTGGTCGAATTCTATCAGTCATCTGGTGGATAAAAGAGCAGGAACATTGGTCAGTTTTTGTGACCAACCGAGTTAAAGAAATTCGTCAATTGATAAACCCACAAGCATGAAAACATACTCCGGAGAGTAGAATATTGCTGATTTACTGTGCGCATGATTGTTCTATTCGGGGCATGATTGCTGTCCAATGGTTAGAGGGTCTTCGTGGATAAAGGAAAATCCGGAATGTTGGCCAGTTGTCGAAACTGATAGTTAGTCAAAAGTAGACGTGGATAGAAAACAAATATTAAAATGATGACTATTGATTTGGCGAATAACGCGCACCCTTTTGGCATATGTGGTCTGATGCCTGCTAGACATTCAAACTGACCCTATTTCCAACTGACCCCTTTGGAATCTAAACAACATATCAGATCATGATAAATTAATTTGAGTGTTTGATTGGGTTTTAAGATTTGTAAATAATTGCTGGCAAACTCGTATCAAGTGTAAAATCCTCGAACTTTCTTTTCCTGCAATTAAAATTCAGAAAAATGCTTGATTCGTTTAGTTCGAAGTTATTCTTTACCTGATGTAAAATCTTTGAATTTTGTTACATATAAAGGTAATCTTTTAAGAATAAAAACTAAGAGAATTCACTGAGATGTTGAAGAATACTTTATGTATCCAGTATTACCTTAAAAATGTGAACTCACTAGGTTATTAATCAAATTTGTACATATGAAAATTGTCATGCCAGAATTCAAATAATTCGGATCTTATTGCGAGAAAGATTTTGGATTTATTTAACTGCATCTATTGTTATGTTTGAAACTCTCCACCACGTCTCAAAGAGAGCAGGATGTTGCGAACTGAAGTGGATTGAAGCCGGAGTAGAGTGACATCAGCTTGTAGAATGTGTGATAATCACATTTAGTTTAGTTTTTGGAACGTGAAAGAACGTTTTGGTTTTTTATCTGTCCTTGTATGTATTTTCATGTTCTTCAATAAAGTGTTTTCATGTTTCCGGAATGACGTTTGTCGTCTTGGATTTTCCAAACACCCTGCATCGGGCAGATGCGAAATATGAATTAAATTTCGGCTTTTCGTTCTCAATACCATACAGTCGCCTACCATACCACACCTCCTGCCCAACATGTAGAAAAACGAACTTATACACTGGAACACTTTACTAGCAACATACAGGATACCAACATGGATAACAACATTCAGAAAGATCTTTTTAATATTCATGAGAACCAACAATAAGAATCAATATGCCGTATCCTAATCAGTTTTCAAATTACTCAAGCACCAGAGACAAGAGTAGCAACACCTGCAGCGCAAAACAAAGCAGGTTTTCTAGTGCAGGAAGCTTACTGTTGTGAGGAACATGTAGCCAGTTCGCCATTTATCTGGGGAGTTATGGAACGTATAGCCTCAGTTAATGAACGAACAGCAAGAGCTCAAATTACATGTTGTAACCCGACTTGATCAGCCATCAATATCATTGCTGGTAGAGATTTTGTGTGCATTTTTCTACAATTTATTAACATACAAATCACCATCAGCTCTTTTACTATCCTCAAAAAACGACATTACTGATACCTTAATAGTAATAGATAGCATCAGTGAGAAATGCCCATCCATTCTGCAAACTATAAGCAAAGATTTCCGTGCCCAGAGCAACAAATGGGGTTAGGCCACTATAAACATTAAACACTAGAAGACTACACTGCAGAACATAATCGCTATCTGTATAACACTGCAAATACTCCAAAAACCTTTGACACTTTCTACAGTAAAAGCTAGGCAAACCTAATTCTTCCTATCGGTTCAAGACTGGGAAATCGTGGATGAAGAGAGTACTTCGGATCCCATCCTCCCATTCCATACCGCAAAAAAATTGTAAGGTTTCACATGATGGACAAAGCAGCTTCGCCAACAAAGGCAAAAGTGCACAACGCTAAGCAGAAGACTATGAGCAGCAACACTAGACAATTAGAAAAGGAAATCGCAGTAGAAACGTGATAAGCTTACTCCAAATACAACTAGATGGCAAAATTTCTGTAAAATATGACAAATAAAGTCTTTCAGCCCATGCATATATACTTACAACAGACGGACTCTGAGAACATCTCTAATTTGGCTTCGTATTGCAATTGTTCATCTGAATACTGTCTTCCCGGAAGACGATTCAACTAAATATATTCCTGCACAGAAACTTATCAAAGGATATTTATCTGTTCCTACAGCCAGAAATGATACTCCTTTTTAGAGGGGGGATTCAAGACACCAGACGTACTAACCTACCCCCAGCCTTTATTTCAATTGTTCAACGAAATTATATTGTGGCCGGCTAACAAACAAGCACTCAAAGCTGCAGGATGACCAGCCCAACCTCAAAATGTTCACTAGCTAGCTGAAAAACGCTTTCTAATTATAGCATACATCAGCCAAAGAACGTGTATGTACATATTCTTTACAACAGCGACATTGCCTCTAAAATTCAGAAAAGAATCAGCCCGCAAGATTCTTGCGCAGGTTCATTTTTCTGGAACTTGACATTCAATTTTATACTAGAAGCTAACCAGCCAGAATATACCAGCTTGGTTGCTTGTGCTGACGATGTTGCTCTGGTTGACGATGCTGCTCTTCTAGTTTGCAAACTTCCGCAAAGAAGTCTGTGCAAAATAATTTTAGATCAGTTTAATTTTATTTTAATTTTAATTTATTTTTATATAATTAATATCATGTTGTATATTATGCTCTAAACTTACATGCTTAATTAAAAACACGCTTAACTTCTGTAAGACGAAACTCTTCATTACGTTCTGAAAAAAAAATCATTTGTAATGTACCATTTATGTACACTCAGCCTTTGTCTGGTTATGTCAAAATTATTTTTATTGCAATTAACTCCTAATGAGAGAGCTGAGACAATTCCTTTTAACCTCGCCAGGAGTCTCCGTCACCTGTCTACTGCTAAGCATGAAGATGGACTCATAATGGTTTGGGTATATTTCTTTTCCTCTGGAATGGGAAATTTACTTTTTATAGGAAATAATATCGATCAATATAACTGTATAAATATATGTATTCTTAATGAAAATCTGAAAATATCTGCAAGAAAACTTGGAATGTAAAATATATTCAAACTCTGTCAAAATAACTATCATAAACATACAGCCCTAAATGTTCACTTGTGGTTACTAAACAACTGTTCTGAAATTACCAGAACTCTTCCCCATTCTTCAAATTTAATGCCGACCAAACACGCGTGGAGTGTGTAGGAGAAAAGAGTAAGTAAAATGCCCTTTCTTCGAAAGCTTTCTTAAAAGTATTTCTTAAGAAGGAATGGATCAAAAGGGAACATTCTTATTTGAAAAAAAAATTAGTTAAAAATCCATGTTAAAGTGCATGAAAAGTGTAATTTTCACTGAAGAATATTTAATGAAATATTAGATGTCCTCTTATTTTCATGTATGTTTTAAATATAAACTGGCTGTTAAAAGTATCCGAATTGTTATGTGAGTACGTTTACAGAGTTTTCTGAATAAACATTTTTTTAAACAAGAACATTTCAAATAACTTTTCGAAAAATAAGCTGGTCTTAAAAACGGGGATCAGTGTTATATGTGAAAGAAAAATCACATCATTTCGCTAATAATAAGTAACTAATTATTTTCAAATAAATCTGAAAAACGCATGCCCGAAAATATTAGCAACTTAATTAAATTTTCTGGTCATTGCTGAAAATCAGTTCCTCCATAATGTTCTTAGAATTTTTTTCACTTTGTTATTATGTTCTGAAGCACTGTTCTGGGAGGTGAGAATACCCTGGACGGTCTGGAAAATAAATAAAAATAAATAATAAATATACATTTTTGTGTTTCCTAAATCATCTTCGTAATTTACTACTGACTTTCATGAGAATTTTTAGATATTTTTTGTCGCATTCCATGCGGCAATTACATAAAATTCCCATAGAACATATCAAAGACACAAAATCTAGCAATTTTGATTCAATAAAAAATATTCCTTTGCTAACGTAAAAACATGTAGAACATCTTCCACAAACATTTCACTTCAGGGCATATGAAGAATAACAGATTCGAAAATAGTAATCACAAACTTTCTAGAACAAGTATACAGTTTTTTTAATAATATAAAATTAAATAATTACCTGAATTTTCAATCTAAAGAATAAGTTACGTAGATTCTTTTCTTAATTACTTCATAAACGACATAAAAGAACTTTAAGGGAAAAAAAGTTCACTCGCATTATCAGTCTCTCTCTCTCTTTTTTTTTCCTTTAAAGTAAAAAAAAAGGGGGGGAATCGTGCTACTGTTTCATTGCAAATATTGCTAAAAATAATTAACGAGCACAAAGTGACGCTACATTTCCTCATCATTCTCTCACGAAACATGTCAAATACTTCTTCCGATTCACGTCGACTGCAGAATTTTTTCCGTGCTCAATTGCACCTGCTGCTACAGGAATATTCTTTATTCAATTTCGAATCGTCTGCATTTAATAACAACATCCACTTAGGAGAAGGTAGGGAAAAAAATATCGTGATATCTTGCTGCCAAAAAGAAAAAAGTAAGTGACACCTGCGAAAATTTCATGAATGGAGCCTTTTTATGTTTGCATATGAGCTGTCATTAGGTAATTCAAAACGCATGAAAGCGTGAGAAAAAGGGAATCCTTACTTTTTACCACCATGATTATTCATGAGACCGTCGTTCTTAGTTGATTTAGATGTCTCGTTGACAGTTAAGTAGGGTACTTTATAACGATAATTATTTTTCTTAATATTCAGTTATGCATTGCAACAAGATGAAGGGTGTAATTTTTCTGCAGTGGACATGGTCTTGTTAATAGAAAATTTCAGGTTGTCAATGCATAAATCAAATGCAAACTGCTCATGGACTCAAGTTCGATTAACTTTACACAGTGTCATTTATTACCTGAAGCGAAATACCCACAGATAAAGTAATGATCACAGAACCACGATTTCGCGTAACATTGCATATAAAAAGACCACTGCATATCACTCATACTTGCCTTCCCGTCCCCCCGTGTGTTTTACAATTAAGAAAATTGGAGCTTTAAAATCGTGAGTTCGTTATTTACGTGATACGTTCAAGACATGAGAAAAATGAAAATAGATCCTATTTGTATGTTTACATAAAGAACCGGTTTTACGGCCGAAATAAAAATCCTTTATTATATCCAGCTTCCTAACTTGTTACATCTTACTGATAAAGAAGCTCTTCATACCAAAAATGTTAAATCCGGGTTTCTCAGTTTGTGGTCACCGGATCACAGATGGGCTTTGAAGCTTCCTCTTGTGGTCCTAAATAATTTTTCAGGATATATATATATAAATTAACTAAACTGCTTATACTATGTTGTAGTGAAAATCTCAAGAGTTTGGAAATTACCCATGGAAGTCTATCATACTTTTGCCTAGGACTGGTATCTTATGAAATTTATGATCGATTACACTACTTAACGACTTCACATTTTAGTCTTAACAGCAAAAGAGATATTTAAACTTTTTATATTTAATTATAACTATGATGCTTCTTACCAGCAGATATCCAAGAATAGAACGGCTTTGCAAGAATCGGCAGGCTCATCCATCTCATTAAAGTGAGTACAAGCATGTCTTTAATTTTTAGAAACGAAGGTTATCCAAACTCTAACAGCCTCGAATTATTAAAAACAAATATAAATTTTCTTCTGTTACTTAACTTACTTAATGCCAATACAAGACTACAAATTTTAATTAACTGTAATTTAAGAACATACATATAATTGTAGTATGCTAAAAAAATTACTTTCAAAGGGACAAGAGTAAAGTGGTTTGCAAAACTGTCTAATTTATAAAAATGGGCCCGATCTGGAAAAAGTTTGTGTTAAATCGATTTGGAAACAACAATACAGCAGTTCTTTCATATTAAAAGAAATCACATCAGTCAAAATTATATTTTAAATCCTTACTTAGAAAAGATTAATAAGTTTTGATCATTCAACACAAACTTTCAGACAAGATTTGGTGCAGACTGAGTGCTGATGTATAGCTGATGGTTGAACTGTTTTACAAGAAACTCGTGTTCGTTATTTACATAAATTTGAAATCTACAATCTGAAGATGCGTTTTCAATATTTCTTATGCTTTTCTCGCATCGGTAATTTTTTATTAGTTATTTACATATGTTTGCATAAAAGCAAATGGATTTTGACAATAGAATTTACTTTTGCTACACGAATTGCAATTATTTGCAACAAAATAAATTGTAATCTGATTCGTTTTGGCAAACGTATCAGCTGGTGTAGAGTATATATTGTTGTTTTGCTCATTTTTTCCTCTTTCCACCTCATCTATGATTTACATTATCCTCGGAAATTATAGCTTTACATTTTAAGGAAAGTGTTTATTGTTTGTGAACATGAGTGCAGTTTGAAATCTTTCAGGAGCAAAATGCTTTTCAGGACTCCCAGCAGACTGTCCTTACACAGATGGTCACATTTCCTATTTAAACTTTCATATTAGTTATTTTGTTCGCCAATATTGAAAACAACACTCATATTTTTGCTTCTTATCTATTCATTTGTTATTTTATACTTTAATTCCAAATACTGATTATTTGGAAGTTAGCAAAACAGTATTTTGAAATTTTGGAAAGCTCCAAAACAGCACTGCAACCTCAAATATTACCACTTTTTACAGGTTTCTTTAATTATTTATCTACAATGATTTGGGACTTAATTTTTTATGGTTTTGAATCACTAGAGACGAAGAATCGACTGGTAATACATCCCGTGTTAGGTATCTTCCATGAAATCTGTTGATTATTTAATGAACAGATCTAATAATGGCTTAGAAGGAATAATGATGTTTCAGTTAAAAATGTAATGTAGATACGAAAAAACGCCCATTAAATATTCGGGTTTCCAGGTGCACGTGTTCGGGTGGAGGACTAGGTTATTCAGAATTTAGTGGCTTTAGGTACCGTTGTTTCCGTACAATGCGAGGAACATAATACATACATACAGATTCTTTCTTATCTATTTTTTAAATAATACAGAGAGATAATTTTGGTGGCAACAATTTGAGAAGCGATTCGCCATTTATAGCGAACCGACGCAAAATCCCAATTCGAGACTAATAATCCGTTTTGAACTTGAAATATTTTGTTCAAAACTTGTTCAAAACAAGTTTTGAACTTATTTTGAACCTGGGTGATGATATATATAAATCTTACCTTAGCAATTACTGCCGAATTTCAAAGGCGCTAGCTTCCCAGTATAACAGATTATAAATACAAATACTCATGTGCTATTCAGACTCATGTATTTAGTAAATACAGTGGGGTTGTTTAGCCACTAAGTTTGTTTCAGCGATACATTCTTTTGATATTTTTGTCTGTTAGAAGGGAATTAATTCTTTCAAAACATTCTTTTTATATTTGGTTTCCTTCTTTATTTTGTGTTTTTTCTCATGTGTAACGTGAATACGAATTAATTTCCCTTAGAAAGTTTTTCTGTAAACAAAACAATCCAATCTAATTCAATTCTTCTTTAGTTTATACAGTTATTAAGAAGCAGAAATTAAATTAATATATTTCAAAGCAAGTTTTAATTCCAGTAAATTAATATAAAATATGAGGAATCACTTTTTAAACTTTACAGTTTTTGTAGAATGCACTAAAAAGGAAAAAATATTTTATTGATTAATATTCGTATTCTTAGTAGTATCCGACACAAAATAAAATTGTGGAACTACTAAAATTTGCGGATTTTAAAACGAATTGTTTAAAACTGAAAAGAAATCATTCTTATATACGTTATTTTTACCCTATTACTTCTCTTACCCCTTGAAATTATGTTAATTCTTATATGAGTGCATCACTTCTCCATATGACCAAGACTATTATGGAAGATTAAACAAAAAATGTGCAGTGAATGGAAATTTTGCAGAATGTTGAAAAATAATTAAAAAAAATAATCGCTGCTTCCGAACATAAGAAAATTATTTCTTCTTATCAGCGTAGCGACGAAGTACCCGAGCCGACATCAATTTTCGAAAGTCTTCCGATTTATCCGACAGTGTAAATTTACATCTCTTTGACTTGAAATTTTGTTTAACTTCGAAACATCTGATCTCACCGTCGTTTAAAATTGTGGAGCTGGGTGATGATGAAAGAATAAAATTTTGATTTAAAATCCATCAATGTTAATAACCGTTAATCATTAGCTAAAATGTCGAATGATATTTGAAAAACTACCAAAATTTGATTAATTATGTTATAAATTCCAAACAAATTTCTTTGGGAAGATTATTTTTCGATATAGATTCGAAAATGGAGACTATAATAATAATATACAATAGTAATAATAATATAAGGGATTATAATAATAATATAATGCATTATAATAATAATAATATAATGGAGATTATTTTTCGAAAATATTTTCCCATTATTCGATAATGCAAAGATCAGTAATCTGATAATAAAAAACGCAACACTGCGTTAAAAAAAATCATCCGTCAGGCATTTGAAAGAAAATCCTGTCGAAAATTATACTATCATTGCAAATACTTATGTCTGAAAGATTTGAAGAAAATCGGATTGATAGAAGACAGCCAAAAATTAATTTCAAGATTTGATCAAAACTCATAGCGATACTGAACTCTATATTGTTAAGCGATTTAACTGCATAAAATAAATATTAAAATATTTAAGAATATGTTACACAAAAATAATTATATTAAAAGGGCATTTTTAAATCCCTTCTCAAGTGTTTTTTTTTCTCTAACACTCCTGCTAAGTGATGCTACCTACGCAAAGAGCCTACCAGAAGTTCGAATGATAAAGTCGCTGAACACAGGTTTAGTCAGGGGTTCGAGTCCCGGTGAAAAGCATGGGCGTTTCCGCTGTTTTCCCGATGTGTAACATGTATACGAACCACTTTCCATTAGAAAATTCTCCACGGAAGCATATCTTCCCTTAAGCAGATAGCCCTCGGATGCTTTGCCATCATCAAATAAACCAAACCAGCCATCTACGGAAAGAACTTATCAACGGCACTCGTACATTTGATTCACAAGAGCATTATGCATTATTGCATTAGCTTTCATTTAATTCGCATAAGGTTATTTGCATTAATATATTTTCATTAACTTCATGGTGAAAGAAAATAGATTTTTAACGATGTTAAAAGAAGTAAAACCACGGGATATATATAAAATTGTTAGAAGAAAAAATAATTTTATTTTTAATTAATAGAGTTTACCTAATTTTTATTTATTTAACTCTTTAAAATTAAAACACAGCGTGTAGAACTGTTAAGTAAAGTTCTAGAGTTACAAGTGGGTTGCACGTATTCGTCTTCCAACTACATACACCTGTAACACCCTTACACAGTTCATCATTTAATCGAATATTTTTCATTTATTTTTGCAAAACTCACGAAACAGCATCTAACCTCTCTCCCCCCCAAAAAAAAAGATAGAGAGAGACTTTAAACTGATAGATTTCCAAGTTAATTTTTATCCCAATATATGTAATTCCGTATACCATTCTGTCGACAAATTCCACCATGTAGCGCTCTCCTTATACAGGGTAATTCATCTAAAATTTATACCAAAATTATTTCTGAAATAAAAGGAGCTACTGATATTCTGGTTTTACAGAATGGAAGTTTAGACAAAGGCTCATAATTTGAGCACATGCATGGATTTTAATAATTATTAGACTGTATATTTTCTGAACAAAGTTACGTTTTTTTCAATTAGTACAATGCCTATTGAAGAAACAATCAAAGAGGAAATTAGAAAGTCAATACTGTTTTTTGAAGTAGCAAGTATTTTATGAGCTATCTATATCTATAATATCAAAATTGTAAATACCGAGAGCTGTCTACTCTTTTTACTAATGTAGTTATTGGCTGTTGGCATGTGTGATTTTGTGTTTGACGTGTACGTATGTTTCTTGCTCATTTTACGATAAACCCATGTTACTTTTCTCATTAGCACTATATTAAGAAATAGAAAATTAAAAGCAAAATTATGAAGGTTATGAAGAAAAGTATGAAAAAGAAAGCGAATACTGGTATTCACAAGTTATGTACAAAATGATGACCACCAGCTACAATAGAAGCCTCCAGTATGTGTCGTGTATAGATTTCTACGCTCGTTATAGCATTTCAGCCGAAATTTCAGTTACAGGCATCTACAGGTCGTTTCGTATCTTCTGGTGTAGTCAGTATGTTTCTGTAGACGATGACTTTTAGTTTTCCCCACAGAAAAAAAAAACTAACGAGGTCAAATCTGATAAACGGGCCGGCCGACGAGCAGACCTCCTTCGCCCAATCAAACCATTTTGAAACAATCGGTAAAGACAAACTGCAATACACCTTGTATAGCAAACTGCACTAAACGTAGGCGACCCGAACAGAGACTCGACGCATCAGGTGGTTCTTTAACGTTTATTCTCTACTCTACACGTATACACATATATACAGATGTCCTATTATTAGGTGGACCAACCTTCAGCTTAGCTTACTGCATGAAAACTCAAAACGATCACATTCCTTCCTCTTTCGTTTCTACCTTAGAATACATCTGCTGCCAAGCAGCGCCATCTACATTCTTTCTTTTTCTACACCTTGCACTATGTGCTGGGCAAGCTGATCCCAGAAGTTCCTATCATGTTGATATATCCTAGTTCTTCTAGTTTTATTCTACTGGTGTCAATTTGCATTGTTCTATTTGAAAAAAAAATGGAGCTTTATTAAAAGTATTTCCAATCTAATGAAATATTAAAATCCGTGTATGGGATCAAATTATGAGCCCCTGCCTAAACACGTATTCTGTGAAATCAATAGCATTTTTTACCTCAGAAATAATTCTGGTGCAAATTTTAAGTGATTCACCTTGTGTAAGAAGTTCTGTTCCCTCGAAATAAGCTTGTAAGTTTAAACTTAACTGGCCATCTAATTACACTTTTTAACTTTCCCTTGCTCTTTGGTATTATGGCTTCTGCAGCTAAATAAAAGTTTAATTAAACTCCAGTAACACAGACAAAAGGTAAACTTAACTGAAACGTTTATTAAAACAGCGTCTTGAAGTACACGTAAATATTGACATAATCGAGCCACATCTACTTGCAGGCTTTCAGGTACTCAAATTCTTCAAGCAGTAAAGCACAGTATGTAAATAATTTTCAGCTATTGATTCGGTTCTAGAATTTTGGCTATAGATTTAACTTCTAATTCGGCTCTAGATTTAAATCCTAGGCTCCCCCAACAGACATAAAATTCACTACCATCTATCCCCATGTTCGCTGTGTGATTCTTCATTTGTTATCGGAAAAAAGCAAAAATGTCGGGAAAATGGCACAAGCTCATCCAAGCAAAATGGTGCATAAAGCTCGATACTTTTCCGACAAGCATTATGACAGATGAAATATTAATTTTATAAGATGAACTGTAAACTTATTATATGCAAATAATTACCAACGAAAAAAGAATACTTTTCTATGGATTTCTTTATTTTGCCTGGTTTAAAATTTATGCTTCTGAGTAGTTTCTCCCATCCACGGTAGTCATTAGATCTAAATTCAAAGCGGGAAAGAAAAGAAAATATAATTTGATTTTCTAATTTGTATCTTGAATTTTGCTTCTTAACTAGAGGGGAACGAATCAAAAATTCTTTTTAATTTCTTTTCTAACTTTTCTTGCAAGCCGAATCCAAAAAGGGTTCTTGAATCTCTCAAGTCTTTCACGTAAGAATAATAAAAAGGGAAAGAATGAAAAAAAATACTTTGTAAGGAATAATGTGTTCTCCCATGCGTGCTCTCGTAGTGTAAGAGGTTAACACATCTTGCTAGCAGCTGGAAGATCCGTGGTTTAAAAACCAACGAGCGCACAGTTGAAATTTAACAGATTTTTATAGTGGCAACGCAAATTAAGAATATTTTGAACGATAACTTAATATGATCTGGATTTGCTCCACTGCGTCTTGTAACTTTACCTAGTCGTTTTTTAAGCGTAAGAAAATGCAAGGAATTATTGCATTCGCTGCATGTCCTTCATAGCCTTAGTGATTAGCACATCCAGCTGGCAAAAAGGAGATGCATGGTTCGAATGCCAGCGAGAGAACAGTTAGTTGGCTTTTAACTTTTCTGCATGAAAACAATTTAATATTAAAAATTTTATTAAATCAAAATTTAACAAGTAATATAATTTTTTTTAAAAGTCAGTTCCTTCTTAGGTCAACAAAGAAAATTTTTATTTCAGTTACTTTTTATTAATATTATTAACATTTTTTCGTTTCTAATTTATGAAGCCGATGGTGGTCTATAATTTCTCATTCTATGTAATGTTCCATTCTCTTGTAATGCTTCATTATTGCAAGGAACATTTCCAGTAAGTTTCGAACAGTACAGTTCTTCAATTAATATTCTATCTAATGATTTCGCACTACTCAAGGCGGCAATATGCTTGACCTGCTGCGAAGAGTTTTCATAGAAAGCTTTTCTTGGCGCCTATGTTTTTCTTTCTCTAATCGCCGCTTGCGTTGTGTTGTAGTTCATTTGGCTTTCTCTTCACATTCTCCTTTCTGAAGCAAGGGACATTTTAAAGGGTTATATTTTAAACATATATTATTATCACGTTAACATAGAAATATGGGAAGAATTTTCGCTACATAATGGAACATTACATCCGCTTCCTCCAAATCTATAAAACTATAATGCTTTAATTCTATACATTTAAAAAATTTTTAGAACTCTGTCTTACTGTTGCCACTTTATTTTGTTAAATATTACAATCCCATTTATCTCAGTCATGTAGTATTATTTATAAGTTGCTATAAAATTAATTTTTACAACACGTGAGAATTCCTATTAAACGGTCATTATTTGTAAATCTTATAATATATTTAATAAAAATAGCATATATTTAGTTCCGATAAACAGGAATAAATTACTAGGAATTGACTTTAATATGTGAAAAAACTGCATTAACATCAAGTGTCATCCTTTGCAAGTTTAAAAAAATGTATTTGAACTTGAGTGGATGAATAAAAAGTATTTTATTAACGATTGAAAATTTGAACAAGATGTAGGAAGAGTGTGAGATAATAGTAGGAATTTAATAATAATAAAAAAATGTGCTGAATGAAGAAAAAAATCAGTTTTATAGTTTGTTTCAAAAGGTTAAGAAAAATCAATCATTCATTTGTTTTAAATAAATAAATCAAAATAAACAAGTTCATTAAAACATAATTACAAAGTGACACTCAGGACTGTCTAGAAATCGATAATGGTGATCAAAGAATTGCTAAAACTGTAACAACATCGTTCTTAATATGAACGCTTTAATAAACTAATCCTTCCAAAATTTTGATGTTTTGCAAACGTTTAATTGCTCTTTTAGGTTAGGATTCGAAAAATTCGAATGACGAAAAATGCCTGAAGATTCCAGTTTTCGAATCTCGAATCTTTTTCAACATTCTTGGGACTCGAGGATTCGAATGTTCCATCCTTATTTTTAACCACCATATGATCACATATTAAATGTTTTATCACAAGCTTCTGTTTTTACGCACTACATTCACAAAATTTTTGAAGCAATATCAACGAAGCCGCTAAGCGATAATTACTAAGTGGCATATCTCCATTTGACTTTTTCTTAATATGCTTAATTATAAAAAGGAGTTTAATTGAAGTTTTATGATTGATTCTACACATCCAATTGTCTGTGCTTACGCTTTCAGTGACTCAAGAATAAGAAGCAATTAATGTTTCTTCACAAATGCATCTGTCTTCAAAAAGTTTAGTCCAAAGCTATCATGAAACATTTCCTCTCAGTCCTGCTATTTGTTAGCTATGCCTTGGTTACTTTAAGGTGTATTTTAATTTTATGATAGTTATTTTAATTTTGAAACCCTTTCCTTTCAGTTCTTGTTTCCTACTTACAACTCCCTACCAGAATGAGTTTTTAGAATCGCGTTGAATGCAAATAAGTTAGAAGTCTTATTTATAGGAAGTTCAACTAACTTCGAGAGAGAGTGCTTAGGAGTTCTTAGTGGCGCTGTTTGCTTTCTGACTCCTTCATTCTTATATCTGTTACGCTGGGCCGTATTGTACGTGCCTGGTGGTAATCGCCGGCTAGTTTAAATTAAGGGCCAATTAAGTTAGATATTTGTGTTTAGCTTCGGTTAAGTCTGTTTTAGTCAGTATCAGTTTAGCTTATTATTTTCTTATCCTGATTTAAAAGCCCGAGTGTAGACTTTCCTATAAGCCCGAAAAGGGGCCAACTGTTATCATTTCTGTGAGTGAATAAAAGGTTATTTTAACCCTTCTCGAGTCATTAGTGCTTGAACTCAGCGAATAATTTGCTACCCAGTTCATTAGGTTCCTCGATATTTTGTTATAGACAAAGTAGTGAGGAACATTATAACTTTTTGGAAGAATAAAAAACCGCTTTCTTTTAATCTTTATGAATTTAGAGCTAAAACTTAGCAGTATTTGAAAACTTTTTATCCTTCAAATATGTGCATCCGACGCTAATGAATGTGCAGCAGTTTTATTCTGGCACTTTAAACTAACCAAGAGTAATTTAGCAGGCCAAGAATATTTAATGAGCTTAAAAAAATTCTTTCTATTTTTTTTCATTCATGTTTCTTCCATAACTTATAAAAACTTCCGAAGCAAATTTTATAAATTAATGTTTATTTGTTTATGACAACAAGAATTTAAATCTTTTTCATAGAAATAGGAATTAGTGCTTCCCCCACCATCTTAAACTATACTTTTTTACAGAGGTAGTGCCGGTACGCATTGTACTAGAAGCCAAAAGATATACGAGAAAGAGCTTTTCATAGCGGTATCCGCTTCCTCTAATAAACACTAATTACTTGCGTACATCTAAAGACACTCTCGTCAATACACTGGCTCACCAATTGTTGAAATCATTACATACTAGCATTTTCATCACGTGTCTGCCCAAGTTTAAAACGCGGTTACAGAATACTCTGACTATCTTACGCTTTTCATAATTTTTTCAACACGTAATGGAAATAAAGGTAGTTAGTTCTTCAAGGAACGCTAAAATTAAAAACCAGTCGTTAATAAAATATTCTAATGTTGCCTTCTTTTATCACTCTTCACGTCACATATGACGATACCCTTTATGACTCTCACTCAGAATAATGCTAAAATAATTGAGTTAACGACATAAAAGAAGACATTTGTTCAATAACTGTTGTTTTTTTTATATAAAAGCTGCTTAACAGTGCAGCATCACTAGAAAGAAGTTTTGTAATGGTGAATTGATATCTCACATGATAATAAAGCGCACGAATGGGAACGAAATTTAAAAAATGAGCCTCAGTAACTAAAACTCAAAATTTCATCCATAAATCAATAGTCTAACATATCAAAAATATTCTCACTGATTATGAATGCAGAGAAAAATTCAGAAAAATGCACGGCCTTTTTCAAAAAGCAGAAGAATATCACGAAAGTCTGCTACCGTGCTCGTAAACTCACTTTGCAAAATTCATTTTGCAAGAAGAACCTAGGAATCTTTAGTTTCAAACTTTAATATTATTGAAGCAATAACAGACTAAATTTGTGTTCGCATCTCGTACACTAATTTGTTTATAAAAAAGAATTGGCTAAAATAGAATACGATGTTTTCTCTTAAAATTAGCTTTTAAAACTATTGTCTTAAGTATACAACATGAAATTTAAAAAATATATTATCAGTAGGCCTTACCTTTAGAGCGGGTATATGAGGCAGTCAGCTACAGGAATACTCGCAACCTAACTCACCTATTTTTTTCAAAAAAATCACTTATTATAACCAGCAAACACTGACACCATATTTTAGAAGCTAAAGTTCAAAGCTACTAACTTACGGATAATAAAAAAGCGCCAAATTCAAAAAGGCTCGGATTTAATGCGCAAACTATGTATGCTTTAAAACAAAACATGATTATTTAGCGTCATCTCAAAGCATCGTATTTAAACTATTCAGTTATTTGCCTTCTAGATGTGCTTCAACACATCAACTTCATATGATAGGGCGTTC